>PVJX010000689.1:0-221269 GCA_004027295.1 Dolichotis patagonum
TTTATACTATTGTGTTATGTTTGATATTATTGTAATTGAAACTATGCTCAACTATAGCAGAGTAAGAGATATGGTGTTAGATACTGTTGATGTCCAGTTGACTTAATGTAAAGTACTGTGTTGCCTATGTTGTCCTCTTCTGATCTGCTCTGTACTGCCCCCTTTTGTTTTATTCTCTTTTAAATAAAAAAAAAAGAATTTTAATGTAAATGGTATTATGCTTTTAATTGCAAATTATGCTTGCTCATTGCTGGTATATAAGACAGTAATTGATGTTTGTTTCTTACCCTTCTATCCTTTTCTGTAATTTTTATGTTTTGTTTTTATTCATTCTTTTCTTTTTGTTTTTATTCATTCTTTTCTTTAACTTCCTCTGCTTTTTTTTTTTTACTTTCCTAAGGTTGAATGTAGATTCTTGGTATCAGATCTTTCTTTCTTATTAATATACTTATTCAATACTATAACTTTATGTGTGTGCCACAATTCTTTAAGATAATATATTTTTTTCTGGAGACTGAATCTATTTGTTTTGCACTGAACACAACCCCCAAGCCCTTTTATTTTTTGAGTCAAGTCTTACTAAATTGCTAAATTACCAAGGCTGAGTCCAAACTGGCAATCCTTCATCCCTCAGGCTCCCAGAATGCTGTTAAATTTCTCTTACTGCTTCTTCTTTGGACTATGTTATGTAGAATATTGTTGTTTAATCTCCAAGTATTTTAGTTTCCCTGCTATCTTTATGTTAATGACTTCTAATTTAATTATATTATGTTCTGAAAGCAGATATTATATGATTTTTTGTGTGTGTGTGCCAGGGATCGAACCCATGACCTCGCACTTGCCAGCCAGGTGCTTATATCACTGAACTAAATCCCCAGCCCTATGATTTGTATTCTTTTAAAATTTTAAGATATGTTTAATGATTCAGGATGTATTCTCTCTTAATTAATGTTCCATGTGAGCTTGAAAAGAATGTCTATTCTGTTGTTATTGGCTGTAGTCTACAGATGTCAGTTATATTCAGTTGAATACTGACTGGTGTTATAGAGCTAAATTTTACTTTTACTGATGATCTGCCTGTAGGATCTGTCCATTTCTGATAGAGTTATGTTGAAGCTGCCAACTGTAGTAGCATATCCATCTGTTTCTCCTTGAAGTTCTATACATTTTTTCTCATGTATATTTGACTGTATGTTAAGTACCTATACATTAAGGATGTTTGTATTTTCCTAGAGAATTAACCCTTTTATTATTATGTAGTACCTGTATAAATCCCTGATAACTTTCATTGTTGTGAAGTGTACTTAGTCTGAAATTAATATAGCTACTTTCACTTTTTTATTATTAATGTTATGATACATCTTTTCTCTGTTTTTTCCCCCATTTTTGGTTATACTGGGGATTGAACCTAGGGTCTTCACACTGAGTTCCTCAGCCTATTTATT
Organism: Dolichotis patagonum; assembly: GCA_004027295.1. Taxonomy (NCBI): domain Eukaryota; kingdom Metazoa; phylum Chordata; class Mammalia; order Rodentia; family Caviidae; genus Dolichotis; species Dolichotis patagonum. The sequence goes on from PVJX010000689.1 coordinate 1,446, forward strand.
TATTTATTTATTTATTTTGAAGCAGCGAATCATTCAGTTGTTCAAGCTGGACTTGAATTTGGTGATCTCCCTCCCTCAGATTCCTGGAGTACTAGGATTACAGGCAAGTATAGCCAAGCCCCCTCCATCTATTTTCTTGAAGGTCCCAGGTTGTCATGGTAAATTTTTTTAAAAGAGCACTACAGTGGGTGTATAATGCCCACATTCACTTTTTAGGAGTATTTCTGTAGATGAATTATTTTTTTTCAAATCCATTTTATTTATAAATAAAAAGAAAGAAAAAAACCCCAAAATTTTGAAGTACATCAGTCAGGGTAACAATAGTACATACATTACACATTGCTATCCCCAAATCATTGACCCAGAGCACAAGACATCTGCCTTCAATTGTCCAAACAGTACCAATATAAATCTTTCTCTTCAGTGAACTCAGAGAAATCAGTAGTATAACTATATTAATTATTTTTATATACATATACATGTTTTTTCTTTCAGCTTGTCACGCTGATGAAACAATATGATGTTTACATAGGTGTGTCTTATTTCACTAATAAGTATGTTCTCAACGTGCGTCCATTTACCTATAAAAGTATCCAGTTTATCATTCTCTATGGCTGTATATACTCCACTGTACATACTCCACTGTATGAAAATACCACATCTTTTTATCCATTCCTCAGTTGATGGGCATTTAGGTTGTTTCCAAGATCTGGTTATTACAAACTGTGCTGCTATAAACATGGGTGCACATATATCACTGTATGGTGCTTTTAATTCTTTTGGGAAAATACCCAGAAGGAGAATAGCTGGGTTGAATGGGACCTTTAATCCTAGTTTTTTTGAGGAATCTCCATACTGATTTCCACATTGGTTGCACCAGTCTGCATTCCCACCACCAGTGGAGAAGGATTCCTTTTTTCCTGAAACCCCTCTAGCATTTGTTAATGGTTGATTTCTTGATTCTAGCCATTCTTTCTGGGGAGAGGTGGAATCTCAGTGTTGTTTTAATTTGCATCTCTCGAATGACCAGTGATGTTGAACATTTTTTTCATGTGTTTATTTGCTATTTGTATTTCTTCATTTGGAAGTGTGTATTCATCGCAGATGCCCATTTTTGGACTGGGTGTATAGATGAATTATTTTTATTTTCTGAGTTTTATTATATTATGCAATGTGTAATTAACGGAAAAACAAAATATTAATAAAATATTACATTTTTAATATGTAATGAGTGTTTTGAATAAATATATTTTCAACATCAACGGTTTACTTGCCTACAAAATCTAAAAAATAGCAACAGATTTATATTCCTATGTGAAGTACAATGAAAATACTTATAAATCTTTTCCACAGAAATAATGTTTATTTGAATTATACCTAAGGTGGTCTTCACACATGAAAACCACATGTTCCAAAAACAAGTATTGCTTACGCTGATAGCATGTGTGTTTTGCTTTCCTGTCTTTTTTGGCAGGTCATACTTGTCACTTCTTTTATCTTCCTGATATATCAGGAGGCTCCTATTATATCATGTGATATATATACTTAGCAAGAAAATAAAACCAATAAAATAAAATGTCAAATATATACTGAGTGTTTAGAATAAGCATAACCATTTTCTACATCAACTGTTTGCTTACTAAATCTAAAAAACAGCAAATAAATTCCTATATGAAATACAATAAAAATACAAGTATCTATTCCAAAAATATATTTACTTGAATTTTATCACACCTAAGGCAGTTTTCACATGTGAAAACTGTGTGTTTCATACTCAAGTGTTGCATACACTGATAGTGCATGTGTTTTGTTTTCCCATTTTCTTTGGTAGGACATACTTGACATTTTGCTGGTTTTCCTGTTTTCTTAGTAGGTTCTTATGATGTTTCACCTGTCTGTTTGCCAGTCTGCTTCAGAATTCTTTGGTGGCATTCTTTGGGCAGATACACACTGTCTTCTCTGTTATAATTGATCATTTGTCAATTCCAGTTCCAAGCCTCTAAGGAAATTTCTCCGTGATATTTTGTGCTTGTTATTTTCTGAAACTATTTGTACCTGACACATTTAGGATTGTATAAAACACAAACTTTTCCCAACACTTTGTGTTTCAAGTTACATCATAGTTGCGTAGATGCATAACCCATCCTTAGTGTCTACTCTGCCTTTTGTTTTGTTGTAATGTATAACTCATCCTTAGTGTCTACTCTGCCTTTTGTTTTGTTGTAAGTATAACAGTTTCTGGCCTCATTTGTTTTTAAGATTCAGTATGAATTTTTTTGAGACAAAATCTCAGTATGTCATCCCGGCTGGCCTGAACTCACTATGTATTACAGGCTACCTTGAACTCATGGGTCCTTCTGGTATTATAGGCATATATTACCACTCCTGCCTTCACTATCAATCTTTTCCATCATGGTGTAATAGCAATACTGCTTTGTTTTTCTTTGCCATATATGCCGATTGTTATGTTTTTCTGAAATCCAAAGATTGTACTATATATTGCTCTATTGTGAACTTGCAATATTTTTTGAGTAATCTCCACTTTGTTCTTGTGAATGGTTTCTGTGCTGGTCAACTGGTACTTTTTTAAAGCAAATGTAATATCAGTGGATACCTAGTGAACCAATGGTGGAATGGGACTTTTGGTTACTTTTTGAGATACATGCAATAGATCTGTTCACAAAATCATATAGTTTATTACTGCATGAATAAAGACCTGGTGGCTGATTGTCAGGATAAATTTTTAAATTTAAGATGTAGGATGTCTTCACATCTACCAGGACATATGTATTTTTATACCATATTTGGAAGGTTTATTTGGTTATTTCTGAAAGCATGATGCAAGTTGTTCAGTTGTCATGTATTTGGATGGTGTGTAAATTGCTTTGACAGTTCAAAAGTTTTCCAAAAAATGAGCAAATAGTGGTCAAGCTGTTGGATTCTTTTGTTTCTTGGTAGGTCTTTTCATCATCAAAACATAGGCAGTTTTGAAGGAAACCAAATCTTGAGTGCCATTGTTCTAAAAATCTCAACACCACATCTGTCACTTCTCCATACGTCTTCTGGATACTAACAATTATAATGATAAAGTCTTACTATGAAGATTTTTAGTCCAGACAGTGAGGTGTCATGATAAATATATTTTTTAATGTTACTATTAGAGCATATAGAATGTTTTACTTGTATTTCATTATTAGTGTATTTTACAACATTCTGTAGCATACTATCTGTTACAAACAATTTCCAGCATTGAATGGCAGTGTTGGCACTCCATCCAATGGGTTTCACCCCTGGCAAGCACCTAATAACATTTTCTAACCTAGTTTTAACATTGGATCATTCAGCTATACATGACCATTTTACAGCATTTTGACTAGTCAAATATTTATTTACATTACTGTTTTCTTCTTCATCTGAATCCAGGTCATCATTCTGTACTTCTCTATCTGTCGTATCTTGTTCCATCTCACTGTCACAACTTTGGCTTACATGATCCATGTCATCATTGGTAGCCAAATCATCTGATAAATCACTTTCAGCCTCTTCCCAAAGTTACAAGAACAGATTTTCACACAATATTATACTGAGTTGAGCTAACTCCATAAGAGAAATTTTAAAAAAATTTACTAAAACAAATCATAAATTCACAAAAATGTAACATGACACATAAGGTGGATAACACTCACCTGCGTATACTTTAACACACATGGAAATACCTTGCTGTTCGTCTCTCAAGTGGGTGAACACAGATATTGCTTCCTGTATTCCCCCAGTGCAGCTAATGAGAAACACAGTCAACTACTGTTACGCTAAAGTATTTTCCCCAAGCTGATCTCAAACTTGTGATTCTCCTGCTTCAGTCTCTTTTTAAACAAGAGGGTACTGTGATACTTGGCTTGAAATACAGTATTTTTGATCCCTATTATTTAGTTTTTATTTTTTCTTGGAATTTTCACATCTCTGCATAAATTTCCCATTTGTCTTCTCCTGCCCTCTGTTTTATTCATTAGAGCTAGTATTTTAGTCATTATCTTAGTTGGTCTGTGTTTCTCCAGATACTACAACATGAGTAAAGTAGAAAGACATTTCCAATAGTTCTGGAGATTTAGGAATCTGAGACCGAGACACTGGCATAGGTATCTGGTGAAGGTTGTGTTGTTGTGTCCTCACATGACAGGAGTGTAAAAAAGTGAGAACTTATCTTTGGATCCTGTTTTTTAACAGTGTTAATCCATTCATAAGGTCCTCCCTAACACTACTGCTATGGAAATTTCCACATTAGAATTTGGGAGCTGACAAAAGCATTCAAACCATAATAACCCAGTTGCTTTAAATTTCTAGCCTGGTAATTTCAACCTCTTCATATCTGAATCTGATCCTGGTAATCTATCTGTTCCAATTGTTTTGTTTTGTTGTTTCTCTTTAGTGTACCTTGTAATTTTTTTCTGATAGATAGCCATGAAGTACAGAGTAGGAAGAAATACTGCAAATATGCCTTCACTAGTATAGTGAGAACTATTCTATAGGTCTCAGCTTTCCATTGAGCCTACGTCTCTGAATTGTGAGCCTCAAACATCTCAGTCCCCTTTTAGGTGGCACAAGATGAATGGTGTCACAGTTTAGATTTAAAATGTTCCCTAAAAATCTCATGTGTTCAGAGATTTCAGAAGAGGGCTTTCAGAAGGTGATTAGATGGTGGGGACGCTATATTCATCAGTGGCTTAATCATTGACGAGTTTATATCTGAATGTGCTATTAGGAGGTGGGGCCTCCTTGGGGCAAGTAGATCACTTAGGGCATGACCTGGTTCCTCGCTCCTTCCTTCTCTTGATCTGTTTCCTGGATACCCTAGGTTGAGTAGCTTTCTTGTGTCATGGCCGTCTGTGCCTTCTGTGCTCCTTCTTTGAAACCAGGCAGCTATGGATTGAACTCTTTGAAATGGTGAAGCAAAATAAACGTGTCCTTGCAGGTTTAAATTGCAGACATTGGGTATTTTATTCTAGTGATGGGGAAGTGGCTAATGCAACTGGTATAGGGTTGAAACTGTGCATTTCCCTACGTGAAAGTCTAGAGAGGGCCTGAAATTGAGGCACTGCATTCACGTCATTGGGCTCTCATAAAACCCCAGCAAGTTAGGTTCTGTTTCAACAGTTTCTCCTCAGGGAAGATCTAGTTAAGAAGAATAAAGTCAAATAGAATGTTCTAGAGGATTTCAAAATAGTTACTTTTTTCTCTCTCCCCTTCCCAGAATCCCAGAGAGCCTTTTCTCTCCATTATTCACTATAATAACCTAGTAGAACTCTGGTTATCCAAAAGAATCCCTCAACTCCACCACGACTGGCTTCTTCTGGAGTTTTTAACTGTCTAATTTGCACACACAAGGTCTCCAATAGCTAATTGGTTACAGTTCAGGTTTTCCTACCCTGGCTCTGGTTCCCTCAGAAGTCTTTGCTGTGATAAGTTATATCTGCCTGACTGTCACTCCAGTTTTGGTGGCAGCAGTTTGCCTATGACCTCATTCTCACACCTTCAATAAAAGTTTTGATTTTTCAACTTGTTCAGTGTGTTGGTTACTTTTTCCTCATAGCTGAGATGAAATACCCAACACCCAAAGTTAAAGGGAGGATGGTTTATTTAGCTCACAGTTTGTAAAAGTTTCAGTCCATAATCAGCTGGGTCCAAGGCAGAGTGGCTCTACAGAGGAGAGCAATTCATGGCAGACAGAAGACATCAAGAAGCCAGAAAGGAAAGAGCAACAAGCCTCTTTGTGCCCCTTTTATCCAAACTGCTAGAATTAGGGTGGTGCCAATCCAGTTAATGGACTGATCCAGCAATCACCCACCCTTAATGCCAGCACTGAACCATGAATTAGTCACAAACTCTTGTGTTCAGCTACCTCCAGAAAAGCCCCATCTAAAAGAACATGAGGATTTTGGGGGACATCCAGACACAAACTGCAACATTCAACTTTTTATTTATTAGGACAAAGGGACAATTTCCAAACTATATACTAGACTGGAAACTAGAAATCTACAAATGTCTTTTATCAGTCTATGATAAAATTTTTAAAAAGCACATAAAATGAAAACATTTAGGAACTTGTATACCAAGAATATAATTTTGTATGGTACAAAAAAACTCTGTAACTGCTATGGTTTGGATCTAAATGGGCCCTAAAGGCCTGTGTGCTAAAGGCTATGTCCCCAAGGTGGTGCTGTTGGAAGGTAGTAGGACCTTTGAGATGTAGGTCCTAGTGGGAAGCCCTTAGGTCAGTCCTTAGGTCAGATGTCCTTTCAGTAAGGATTGGGGGACCCTGGGCCCTTCCTCTTTTACTCTGTGTTCCCAGGTTTGTAATGTAAGCAGCTTGGTTTTGCCATGCTGTCTCATCATAATGTGCTACCCCACGCAGGCCCAAAGCGATGGGATCAACCAGTCATACACTGCAATCTCTAAAACTAAACTAGAGCTTTTCTTCTTATAAGTTAATTATTTAAGGTATTGTGCTTTAGCAAGAGCAGTTAACTAATACAACAGCAGATTAGAGTTTAGAAACAGAACAAAGCAACCACCACTAACAGTTCTTCACTACAGATAGAAACAACAAGGGACCAGGAGGCAGTCAAGAAAATGATCATTTGAATGATGATTTGGGATGGAAAGAGCACCTTCTTGCAGTTGTCTGGAACATACCCTAAGACCCAGGGAAGTTCATATGATCTGGGATGTTCTTGGAAAGATAGATAATTAAAGGTTTTGGAGTACACATAGTGGGTGAAGCCCAGCTTCCCACTGTATTACCTTAGCGTTGCCATCAGAGGGACTAGCTAAAATGAGATCTGATTGTGTCATGCCCTTACTTAAATCCTTCAGGAGGATTCTCCTTCCTAATACTTCTCAGTTTCTCAGAACCATTCACAAGATCACCACTTGAGTGGTAGACTCAGCCAGCTTCCTTCCATACTCCCAGCCTGGACAACACTCTGTTTTCCTAGAGAATGTTCTTTTCCTACTTCTTACCCTTTCTTGGCAAGATCTCTAGTACAACCTTTAACATCTTCCTTAGGTTTTGTTTATTGTTTGTTTGGGTTTTTTGTCTTTTTTTTTTTTTTTTGCCTTTTTGTCTTTTTGAAACATGGTCTCACTATGCAGTGCAGGCTGACCTTGGGCTCACTTTGTAGCCCAGACTGGTCTTGAACTTGCAATGGTTCCCTGCCTCAGCCTCCCAAGTGCTGGGATTACAGGAGTGCACCACCATGCCTGCTTATTGTTTGTTTTTGATCTTGAGGGTAGAACTCAAGTCCTCACACATGCTAATTGTGTGCTGTGGCTCTAAGCCACATCCTTGCCAACATCTTTCTTTTTGAGACTTTCCTACATTTGAAATCAAAGGCTAGACCGAGATGCTCAATCAGTGTTGTGTAAATATAGAACAAGAAAGGGAATTTATAAACTAAGCCATGCCTGTGATAATTTCACTGTATGCATCTTTATTGGACATTTCACAACAGAAAGACGAATGTGTCTTAAACTTTGTCCTAGTCACTTTTGGTCTTTGATAGAGCAAAATACCCATTTCCTACAATTTAAAGAAGGGAGAGGTTTATTTTGGTCATCTGTTTAGGCCAGCTCCAAGACAAGAAGAGTTGGTGGAAGAGCTTGGGCAGAGAACTGTTCGTGGCATGGGAGAGAATTAAAGGAGGAGCCTGGAAGAGAGATACAGCCTTGTAGACTGTGCCCCAGTGATCTACCTCTTCCAGCCAGACTGCACCTACCAACAGCATGTCAGCTGTAAGCCCCCTAATCAAGTCATCTCCCAAAATCCCCACCTATGTTTACATGACTCTTTGGTGGGACCTCTAGGTACAAACTATAACATACCTTTAGACAGGAGTAAATACCAAATAATGCAAGTTCTGGCATCTCAGCATATGAGTCTGGTTAGGGTGAGTGTTTTAGTCATTTTCTCATCACAGCGGCTCAATACTGGACACCCACAATTTAAAGGATAAAGGCTAACATTTTATAGAGGTTTCAGTCCATAAAACAGTGGCTCTATGGCAGGACAGCATGGTAGAGATGCACAGCAGAGGAATAGCTGCTCATATCATGGCAACCAGGAAGCAGCGTGCAGGGAGCAGCCAAGAAGAGAGCTACAGCCTTGCAGAGCATGTCCACAGTGACCCGCCTCTGACCAAGCTCCTTCCCAACCTCACATTTAGCTATGAATTATCAGTGGGCTCATCCACTAATGATCATCCCACCCTTATGATCCAGTTGCCTTCCCAAAACCCACATATGAGCACATGAGGACTTGGAGGGACATCTAGCTATAAACCATGACAATGGGTATTGATAGGAAAGAGGCTGCTTAAAGTGGGGCGTGAGAAAGTACTTTTCCAGGATGGAGGGTATTTGCTGAGATTCATACCCTTTTCAGGGAGAGATGCTCTGCAGAAGAGATTGGCCAACTTTTTCCACAAAGAACCACATAGTGAATAGTTTGCGTTTCTTTTCCAGGTAATCTTTCTTGCGACTGCTTCATCATTGTAGTACAAAAGCAACCATAGTGCAAAAGACAAAGGCACGTGACTATGATCTAGTGACACTTACAAAGGTGTTCCAATAGCATTTACAAAAGAACCTATAGACTGGATTGTAAAGGAGTAAGAATGTCATCTTTCCTCTGCTCTGCCTCCTAACAGCCTGTTACAGATCCCACTGAGTTTACCATTACAGTTCTTAAATCCCCAGATCTTTTCTCCCTCAAAATAACATAAACAATGAATAATCGCTTATTCACTCACTAGTCGCAGAGTCTAAGATGTCCTTTGATGGTGCAGTGAAAGCTGTTTAGACTTTCCTGTGTCCTGTGTTCAGACTTTCCTGTGTCCTATGATCTTTAACCCAGTTTGAGAAGGGTTAGTAGTACTAATATTGCTCATCTTTTTTTTTTTTAACTGTGGCATCCAGACATTTGTAAACTACATTTCAGTTCAACAATAATTTATGGAGTACCTGTATCTTTACAGTGTACAAGTTGAATCAGAATGATATATTCCTCAGCTTTCCATTGCTGGGACAAAGTACCTGACATCTACAGTTTAAAAGAGAAGTTTATTTTTGGCTCACGGTTTGAGAGGTTTTAGTCCCTAATCAGCTAACACCAACATAAAAGCATCATGGCAGAAAGGTATATTGGAGCAAAGCTGCTTAACTCATGGTGCCCAGGTAACGAGTTAGAAAAAGCCAAAGAGGAAGGACAGTCTTCAAGGTCATGTCCCCTTGACCTACTTCCTCTAGGTAGGCCCCAATTCTGAATAGCACATTCTACTATGAATTTATCAGTGAGTTAACCTATTCATGAGGTTAGTGCCTTCCCAACTCAACACTTCTCCATGATCTCAATCCAATCAATTGATCAAGGTGAACCATCATAGATGACAGGGCATATTAGTTGATCATCACACAGATGCATAAACTTTTCCTACAGCTCTTTCTCACAAGTGTAATGTGTGTAAGTTTACTGTTTTAACCTCTCTTCTCACCATTTATCTTGGGACATTTATTGTTTTTCATTTTGAAAGGCCACTTTGAATAAATTTATTGTCAATTCTAGAGAGAACTGGCTTATTTTAGTTCATTCTAATGTTATATACTTTTACGCTTGAGTTATTTACTGTGAGTTTAGTTATTGACCTATTTTATTTGTCATTTTATAGCACACATATTTTCAGTGGAGACGCTTAGGCTCAGCTATATTTAGTTATATCACAGTACACTAGCCATAAAACTATCTAACTACAGTAAAACCACTATAATCTGAAACCCTTGGGGAGTGGATTATTCAAAGTAGCCAAGTTTTAAGCTTTAATATTAACTATTTGTGTTGGAAATCTTTTTGTAATATGTTCACTTCTTAACCTGGAAACAATACATGAAATCTCATTCAACTTTGACGGTAACTCATGGTTATCTGTAAATCAGTTCTCATTAAATGACTTAGGTATTTTGTTTTAGTTGTTTGTTGTTCTTAAATTGTTTTAGCTCTCACTAAAATTACTTAAAACACTTCTGTGTTTCTGATTGCTGCCAGCCACATTTTGCACTGGCCTTGTTTCTGAAGTCTCCTTCTGACTTTCAGATCCCTGCTGTTAAGCTTCTGTGGACTTGGAGATCACATAGTGGAGCTTGTTAGAACATGGCCAGAGCATGGAAAGGCTTCCTCAGGCCACTGATAGTCAGACTCTGCAGTCAAGTATTTACTTACATGGCAATTCTGGTCCCTCTTCAGAGTCTTAGTCACCCGCCTGTGAGTTCTAACTCCTGCACAGTGGGAGGGAAGAGGTGTCACTCCTAGTTCCTCTGTACTTCCTTCTCTCAGAACTCTGCAAAGGCTGCTTCCAGCCAGGTCAGGAAAGCTCTGGGGCCTGAGTCACAGACCCAAGGCAACTAGTTGAACACAGCCCAAAATAAAACAGCTAGTTTAAGTAGACCTTATTTTAAGTTTGTAAGCTTTTTTATGGCTATATAATACTATCCTTATAAACCCCTTTCCCCTCTGCTGGGGATCATACCTTGGGTCTCACGCATACAAAGCAAGCACTCTACACAAAGCTACACGACAGCCCATCCCTTCTCTTCTTTATCCTATTTTTTAAAATAAACCCTAAGCATATGTTCTTTTGGTATGTACTTTACTAGGACTAAAGCTAGTTTTCATTTTAAAATAAACTATCTCTGTGTAAAATTACAAAGCCCATAATAATTGCAGTTTTTGTTTTTGACTTGCACATCATTTTGGATGCATTATGTTATGGCCTGTGTCTAAACTTTCCCTCAAAGCCTCATGCAATTATTGGAGGGGCTTTTTCAGAGATGGCTGGATCTAGAGTGTGTGACAGTGGAATTGATTCATGGTAGAGTGCTAGAATCAAGGGGACTAGGATTATGGGTGTAAGTGCTACCTACTTATAATAGCCTGGATAAGATATAAGAGATAAAAAGCTATGGTCATTCCAAGTTGTTTTGCTACATTCTGGCTGCCATGAACTGCTTCTTCTCTGCAATGCCACCCTGTGTTGGAGCCAGCCAATTATGGACTGAAACCCCTGCAAACTGACCTAAATGAACTTTCATCCTAACTTTGAGTAGTGGGTATTTTGTCTTAGCAATAAGAAAAGTAACTAAGATACATTATGTACATGATCTTTCAAAAATTTATATTTTTCTTTGTATTTGTATGTAGGTATCTGTATTTGCTGATGGACCTCAGATTGCTTTGTGAAAAGTCAACTCACCCCCAGAATTCTAAAATGTCCTCATTATCCTCTTCAGTTTTAAAAGAAAATTAGAAATTTAGGCTGATCTACTTACATTAAATGACTGGTGCTGCTAAGTTAATCCTGTAATTAGATTCATTTCTCAAAGATGTTTCTATAATCTTAGAAATATTAAAGATTTAAACTCTAAAGATTGGTAAGGAAATGATTAAATTTTCCCTATTATTTTCCCCTCTCTCCCAGAGTGATTAATTTCACTCTCTGTGTCTTACTCCATGATCCATTATGTGTCTGCTGAGATGCCTCGTTCAGTAAAACCTGTTTAGGGGATCATCTCTGTTAGACAGACAGCTGCCGAAAAGGCACTCACTTCTGTGAGCATGGATTTTAGATTATGGCCAATCAAGACTCGGAGCTGGGAGAACACCTGTCAGAGACGTTTTCTACAAGAAGATAGTCTCTTTAATCACATTTCATTCTCCTTCAGGAAAAGTTCATTTTAAAATGTGGCATCTGCTTTTTTGATTCATTGTTTTCAGCTGAAACACCAATTTGAAGTTGATTTATGACGTCTTTCTATGGTGAAATAAAAAACTGTAACACAGTGTTTAAGAAGGGAGGACTTTCCCAGACATTTGTTTTCTGGCTTTCTCTTTTAGAAAAAAATATTTAAAAATTTTATTTTTTAGCTTTTCTGTGTGAATAGAATTAATGATAGGAATTCTTTCAAACAAACTTTAAAATTACTTAAACTGTGAAAACATGTGATAGAATCTGGGGAACTTCCCTGTGTGGAAATTTGTTACATTTGTCTGTGAATAATGCAAAGTATTATTGATACTGACTGGTGTTTAGAGAACCTGTGCTTGACTTTGAACTTGGCCCTAATTGGAGGCACTGCTAACTACTTAAAGCATAGGTACTTTCTCACATCTGCAAACTATATTGAGTGTAACTATTAGAAGACAAACTTCATTTTGCAAACTGTAATTTAGTGGTATATCAGTGTGCAGAACAGAATATCAGTTAATTTTCAAAACATTTTATTCTACACCAATTAGCTGAGGTCCTGGAGGGCAAAATGACAAGAGGTTACTCGTTCACTATGTATTTAATTAATTGAAAAATGCTCAAATTGCTTTTACAGTTGTTATTAAAAAGTAGAATCAGTGTTGCCAGTGCTCAACCATAATTGGAACCCCAGGGAATTAAATATTTAGCATTAGTAATGTAACAGCACTTAGGACACAAATTTCTATTTTCGTAATGAAAGCTATACACTGTGAGTGCAGGAGGCTGAAACGACAGCTGTGACAAGTGAAACGGCCTGGGATATTTCAATAAGACACCTCATTGGACAGCAAGTCTTACCACATTACCCGTTTGTAAGAGATCTGCAAGTTTAATTCCCAGTAGAAACCCGTTACCCAAGTATTTAGATTTCTAATTGCATGCGGGATGAGCAGTTGGGCAAATGTCTTGCCATAAGTGGCTGAAATGTATAGTGCTTTCTAAATAATCCTATATATAAGTTCATGCCTTTGTCAATTTAAAAAGAGCAGGACTGTCGGGGAATAAGATCTTGTTTGTTTTAAGTTTAATTACATTTTAAGCATACAAGCTTTCAGTGCTACAATGAGAAAAGTTGGATATTGGGCTCTAATGAACTGCAGTGGTAGACAGCTAGAGACCCTAAGGGATTCACTCCGTAAATTAACTGGATAAAAGTACTTGCTTAGGATATAGTTGATGGCTGAGCTGTTCTTAAAACCCAGTTATAGAGCTGTCTCTCACTCCTGTTTTCATTCTAAACAGGCCCTGTAGAGATTTTAACAGCCGCCTGTTACAACTGTTCAACTTGTCAAAATGTATTATATTACTCCACTAATAAATAGTATTAAAGGGTATTTGCCTTCATTTTTCCTTTTCAGAGGGGATCAGGTTGATAAACACAACTGGCTTACATTGGCCTTATTTTTAATTTGTTTATGTCATCTAAAGTGATTTTGAAGGCCCATGGTTTGAGTTTGCAAACATTACTTTCCTGGAGATGTAAAACTTAGCAAAATATTATGTACAATGGAAATAATGAATGACGACTATTTACTATGAAATGTTTGTTCTTCAAGATGTATGACTTTCACATTCTTAACCTATATCTGAAGTATTTGAAAACCCATCACTAATTGATTCTTTGAAGCACAACTAGACTAATTCCTTTACTGGTCTTTTTTTTCTTAGAAAAAAAGATATAATTTCATAATTTTCTTTTTCTTACCACTGTCCTTGTCTATTTTTTATAATATATTCTAATTGACCATGATTTTTTAAATCTGTTTTTAACCAATGTGAAGAATATTAAATAATTCCTTTAAAAGAAAAATACAGTTTATTTAATCAATTCTCCTTTTGACCCTTTGACCCTATCCAACTTCCTTGCTTGGTGGCCAACTTTGGTGACAATTTGTAGTCTTTCTATAACATTTTCTGTATGTATGATATATATACTTGTATGGGTATATGTGTGTATGTAGTGAAGACCATAGTTCAGAGAATTCCACAAAAACCCATGACTTGCTTTTTTTTCTCAATTTATTGTAGAAATCTTACTATATTGGTGCTCCAGAGCATCCTCATGCTTTTTAATGACTAATTGTTATTCTATGTCTTAAAGGTACAAAGTTTATCTACCTGCCACCTATTGATGTAATTCATGACATCCCAGTTTTTGCTATGGCAGGTGATGCTCTGGTGAACTTCTGTGTAACTGTGTTGCTAGCGCATCTTTGTGCTTATCTCATAATACATAGGGAATCACCATTATTGAGAGACTACTCTGCAGGGCATTATTCAGAACACTTTGTGTGTAATAACTTATTCCATCTTTACAATAATTCAGATTTAAGATGTATTATTATCATCCCTTTTTTCATATAAGGAAAGTGAGGCACACAGAGCTTAACTTCCCCAGAGCCTCACTGTGAATAATCAGCAACAGGACCTTTGTTCAACCCTGATTTGGCACATCGATGTCTGTGCTTTCGGTGAACATTTTGTGTCTAGAGAAATACTTCTTTTTTAACTTAAAACTTATCTTTCCTTATTAGTGAGTTGAATATTTCACATATTTATCATCATCACATTTCTTCTGAGAACTGGACGGTTCATGTCTTTTGCTCGTTTTCTTTTAGTGTTGTCAGATTACAGAAGATTTTTATTGATTATGAATTCTGGTTCTCTGAGACATACATTATCAAGTACTGTTTGCTGACCCCATTGCTTTTGTTTTATCTTAATATTATTAACGTGCTTAATGGACTGGGATATAAGGACTGGGGTATAAGGAAAGCTTTCATCACCCAAGATTACAGATGTGTTTTCCTCCATCTTTTTCCACTATTTAATTTTTTTCAAGTTTTTGTAAGTTTTCAAGGTTTTGCACACCCTTGTGTGGTTTATTTGTGAGTATGATGTGAATAAAAGTCATATCTTTCATTTCCAGTAACATCTCAGGTTTCCTCTTGTGAATTGTCTCATTCATTTTATTCCATGACCTGAAAAATGCCAAGTCTAATGCCATATTCCACCTGTACGTTTCCAGGTTTCTGGGCCTTTGGGAGTATTCTGTTTATGGAATATTTATTTATTCCTAATCCTGGAACATCCCATTTTTTATCATTGTAAAGTAAGTTTAGGCCAGAGATTTAGCTCAGTGGCACAAGTGCTTGCCTGACAAATACAAGGTCGTGAGTTCAATCCCCAGTACAAAAATAAAGTAAGTTGAATTCTTTTTAAATTTTAAGAACTACTATCAGGTACTCTTAAATTATGAAAGTGATACATATTTGTAAGCTAATAAGTACACATAGTTTAGAGAGGTATAAACTTGCAGCGGGAAAAATAATGATCTTTCAGAGATGTCCAAGTCCTAACTCACAGTACCTCTGAATATACTACATCACCAGTTGCAGATGAAATTAAGGTCACTAATTGTTCTCGATTATGGAGGTAAATCTAGTGGCCTTAAATGTGCATGAGAAGGGGTGCAGAGTTAGTGTGAGAAGGATGGAACATGAGAAAGACTCAACTCAGCCTTGCTGGCTTTCCGCTCCAAGGGATGGAGCCATGAAACAAGCAGTGAGGGCGGCCACTGGTTACCGTAACAAACTGTCCTCTGGAGCTAGGTCGGGAAGCAAACAGAGCTCTGCCACCACCTTGATTCTTGCCCAGAGAAATGCAGTTCAGGTTTCTGACCTCCAGACCTGTAAAGCAGAAATACTTTGTATAGTTATGAAAGATAACAAAATCAGGATATTGAAACACTCTTGGACACAGTTAAAACTGAATTTAATGGATAATTTGTATTTATTGAAAAATCATGAGAGGTGACCAAAATAAAATAAGTATTCAGTCAAAAGACCCAGAATGGGCCAATCATAAAAAGTATAGCAAAATGAAAGGAAGAAATAGGATGTGTGGAGCTCAGGACACACTATCCCAAACATGGAACCTGGAAACAGAAACAGCAGAATCAGGAAAGACACACACACACACACACACACTGTTCCTCACCCATCCTGAAGCGGACAACAAAGTCAAGAAAAGTCCCTCCCACCTTGTCCCTCTTTTCTCCCTTAAGATCCCTCAGTGACAGGTGCCCCAGAAAGAAGGAATACTGTAGAGCTATGCTGAGAAGAATCTGAACACAGGCCTTACAAAGTATGCCTCAGTTTATTACAGGAGATCTTCCAAATCATAATTGGGCACAACTATCTACTTTTCATCAAACTGAAGCATAAAAATGCCCAAGTTCCCTGTTTCTTTGATTCTTCAGTTCTGAAGGCATTGTCATCCTTAAAACTATGATTTCATAACTTTTTTTTTTTTGTATCGGGGATTGAACTCACAACCTTGTACTTGCCAGGCAAGCACTTATGCCACTGAGCTAAATCCCTGGCCTTGATTAAATACATTTGTATGCTTTTTTTCTTACTAATTTTTCTTTTGATATAATGGCTTTTTCCAGAAACCTTATGATGAGTGAGGAAAATTTTTTTAAAAGCATTTCAGTGATTAATGTTTTTGGAGGGACAGAGAGGAAGAGAGGGATATCTCCCCCCCCCCAAAAAAAATGGATCTGTATGATTTCTACTTTGAATAATATGTTGAGATTTCCTTTGTAGTTAAATGCTTTAGGTTTTATAAATATTCCACGTGTGTTTAAATGAAATATGCGTTCTCTGTTTAGGAAAATATCTTAAACGTCCTCATTAAATCAAGCAGTTTCTAGTCCCTTGAAATATACTGTGCTGCTGCATGTGTGTGGTGAGTAGGTGCTCAATAAGTACCCACCCATAGAGAGTACGGGTCTGTCACAAAGAACAGACTCAGGAATGGAGACTCAGGCATGTACTGGCTGGCCCAGGAAGGAGACTAAACAGTAGCCTGCTAATGAGATCACTGGGTGTATTTTTGTTTGTTTTTGTCTTAACCCATGTCAGGTAAAAGAAACTAATGAGACTAAGTTTCTTAATTACCTGTCATTAGTGTAGAATTAATAGCATGAATTCCAAAGAAAGGAACCATGCAGAGAATGTGAATGAAGCAATCTGATTCATAATGCGTTTATTAACCATTTATTAAATGTGAGTAACCTGGATGTGAGATGTACTACTTCCAGGATGTGGATAACTAATGGTCAGCTGGTAACACCCAGCTGAACTGAATTAGCGTGGTTCTGGGTGTGGAAGGCCCAGCTCAGGATTGTTGCCAACAGCATAAAAAGAGAACTAGAGGGGAAGACGGGGTGCCGTTGATTCTCCTGGAGAAGTTTGTCACACTGGTGTTCCCGATATGAACTTAGGTGTTATCACTGGAGGAGCTCAGGTCCTTGCTATCACAGGATGGCTGTGGTTCTTTTCAGGGGAGCTTTGGTTCTTACCTTGAGCATTGCTTCTTGGCTACATCCCTCAGCCTCCTGGCACAGATGCTTCATCCCGCTAGCACAGACTCTCTAGTTTCTACTATGGACCTGTGGGCCTTCGCAGCACAGATACTTGATACAGACTTGCATGACACACTCTCTGGGCTCTAGATCTCTATCTGGACTCATAGAGAATGTTGCCATGTGCTCTACACTTCCAGCTGGACTTGTGGACAACATTACTGTGGGATCCAGACACTCAGATGGATTCCTTGGGTCTCTACTTTTGTGGACACATCTCCTGTACTCTTGTACATTTGACTTTTTGAGTGACTATTATAAAATAGCCCTATAAATCATGTGTCCTGTATTAATCTTTTCTTTTATAAACTCTGACTACAACACAAGATTTAAGTGTAATACATGTTTTGAACTCAAATAACAAGACATTTTTCTCTGCCCTTCCCCCTTCAACTCCCATAGTTCCTGAGGTTTAGAAAGATTATGGAACAGAAGAAACCCACTGAAGTAAATATATCTCATATCCTGGGGCTGTATTCCAAACTGCCACATGTGGCCCAGTGTATTAAGTCACTGAATATTTTTGCTTGCTGGCACCACCAATGGTCCCTCACCTCCTACAGAGCTCCTTTAGACTGCAAAACACTGCCAGGCTGTGGAAAGAAGGAAATGGGAGAGGATCTTTACTTAGCCACCTGTACTCACTTTCCATCTGGGACCTTTCTGGTTATTAAAGCCATGTAAGAGACCAAAAGACAGAGGAATTCAAGGTGTTTCTCCAGAAAGTCTGGTATATGAATGAGAGGTTGCATTCTCCTAGAAGCAATATTTTTTTAGAAGCAATATTTAAAAAGCATAACTGTAATTTCATATGGGAACATCCAGATGTCTGAGGAAGTCAGTATGCTGATGGGTTCAGGAAGGGCCTTTGCCCCGGGCTGTATTCCCAGATCATTTTTTATTTTGAGACAGGGTCTTGCTGAGTTGCTATCACTATCAGGCTGGTCTTCAACTTTTGGGCCCAGAATACTGAACTTAAAAGCCTCTGGCTTTTTATTTATTTATTTATTTATTTATTTATATTTTTTTGCCTATTTTATTAGAGTTCCCAGAATTGAAAAGAGTCTTTAAGGTCTTCTACGTACTTTTTAAAAATAAACCAACACAATCCTTATTTTGTTCTGCTTTTATATTTTGAAAGAAATTTTTAAGACATTATATAATTATTTTAAATCTGCAAATTTTTGGCAGAATTTTAGGACAGTACAAAAGGTTATCACACAAGCAAAACTACTCCAACAAGCCTAATAGAAATGTGATCATAATTGGTTAGATTAAGTGAATTGAAGTAGCTGATTTGCATTTTAAAATGTAGTCCGATATGCATTGCACTGTGTATAAGAACTAAAATACCAAGTTTTATATGGGTGTGCATGCTTATAAACCCAGCACACTGGGAGGCTGAGGCAGGACTATTGCAAGTTTGAGGCCAGCCTGGAAAATTTAGTGACTTAGTGAGACCTTTTTCAAAATTAAAAAAAAAGGGCTGCAAATGTATATCAGAGCTCAAACCCTAGGCTCAGTCCCCTAGCACTGCAAAACAAAGCAAAGCAAAGTCAAACCAAACTAAGCCAAAAACAAAAAAACCACTATAATGATATGTTTAGAGCACTAGGAACTTATTCTGTTCCTGCTGCAGTGATACAAGTAGTGTCTTGAATAAGGCTTATTCGTGATGATCTTGGTGAGAAAAGCCTGGGCCTCCCTTTCAACACCACCTTCCTGCCCTGTGTGGTTTTCCCAAGCTGATGCCAAGCTTGGTTTTAGTCAGTTTCTCTCTCGCCATCTCTCTCTCCTAACCCATGGGGTGGACTGTGGTGGGAGCTGAGCTGGCAGTTTCTGTGTGGGCAGCTATTTGACCCATTTGGTGCTCATTCCCAGAGTCTTAGACTTCTAAGCATCCTTCCTTAGATAACCATGCTTGGTGCTTTGGAAGCAATTGCTGCTTTGTTGGTCATCTGCAATGGCTTTCCGTAGGGGGTTAGTTGACTGCTGGCCACAGTAGCAACTCACTCTTGTAGAGCTTAAGTTCTTAGTATGAAAGGAAACCATGTTTGAGCGTCTGGGATTCATACTTTGCCATCTATGCTCAGAATTTGTTCTGAGATACTCCATAATAACATGCATCTATTGAGCATTAAACAATTTTGAGTGCTCTGAAAATTGACCAGCTAAGGGCTTTTGTTAGTGCAAAAGGTTTTCATTATGTTTTCAAATAACAAAGATTTTCATTATGTTTCATTATGTTTTCAAATAACAAAGATTAAATGCAAAGAAATATACCTTTAATGAAAAGCATTTACTTCTTCATGAATTCAGAATTTCTTACTTACATAGGGTATTGAATGCCCTCAAGTGTGTACAGTCTTATGATTCTGTAGAAGCCCTGTATTAAAAGATGGGGATCCCAGAAGCCCATTGGCCAATGTCCAGATGGGGGACGTACATCTTTTTTTACTGCTGTTCTCCTGTATCCCAGTTGCCATCTCTATTTCATTTTAATGGCCTTTCTTGACCCCAGATATGACCTGGGAACCATTCTTAGCATAAGAGTCCAAGGAAATTGGTTAGAATTGGCCTGTGATATGAAATTTATATGCCAGCTCAGACACAGGTAGTTTCATTCAAGGAAAACTCAATGTACTACTATTTTCTCACCTGCACTGCTGTGTTTGTGTATTCTGATTCTCTTTCCAGAATGATCTTTGAGAATGACTGTCAACATATGTTGATACTCAAACTTCCTAGACCCTGATAGCTGCAGGAAAGAAGTTTTCCAAAGTCACATGCAGTTACAACATTGCCATATGATGAACAATTACAGAAGCTGATTTTTACCCAATGTCTGATAGTTTATTTGTTTGAAAAATATTTTGTCTTCTAAAGTTTCAGGAAAAAGCTAAAAAATGTTTCATAAAAAGTTTATTGATTAGAAACAACCTTTTAAAGATTGTTTTAATATCTCAGGACATGTTTCTTTAAGCTAAAACAAAGGCTGTGTGTCCATTTGTATTCACAACTGAACTAATGGTAAAAGCATTGATCAAGTACTAAACTGTTTGCCAGGTACTGTGATAATCATTTTGAATGTGTTTGTTTTAATTTGCTAGGGGTGTAAGAAAATGCTACCAACTGGATGAGTTACACAACAGGAGTTAATTTTTGCATAGTTTTGAAGCCTGCAAGTCCAAGATGAAGATATTGGCAGGATTGGTTTCTCTCGAGGCCTCTCTTGCAGGCTTATGGACAACCACACACACAGATACACACACACTGCATGTCCTCAGGTGGCCTCACCTCTCAGCGTGTGCATGCATGATGTCTCCCCGTGCATTCAGATTTTCTCTTCACAAAAGACGCCAGTTCGATTGGATTAGGGTCCACCCTGCAGGCCTCCTTTGAATTTGATCACCTCTTTTAAAGAACTGAACTGCAAATTCAGTCACATTTTGAGGTGCTTGAAGTTAAGGCTCCAACAAATGATTTCAGCATAAAAGTAGGGACACAGTTCAGCCCACAGCAGTGTCAATGTCTCACCACTTTAGAGAGAAAAAACCAGATTCCTACAAATGTGGTAACTTTATTGTAGCGAGCCTAGCATACCATTCACATGCTCTGTGTTTCTTATTTACCTGTATATGTCAGAGATAAAATTTAGTTTATGGAATGGATTTTAAAAGGCCCATTGAAATTTCTAAACTCTTCTCTAAGTGGTGTATAATATATATGCAGTATAGCAAGATTGGTAATAAAGCCTCTGCCCCTTACTGATTGTGTGACCTCAGCCAGGTAATGTCACCTCTCTGGGCCTTGGTTTTCTTATTTATAAAATGGAATTTTAATGATTCTGGCCTTATAAGACTGTTGAAGAGGGAACATGAGTTAATTTACATAAAGTCCTTATAGTCATGTCTGCACACATAGCTTTTCGATATCTATTGACTGTTGATATTGTACTGTTGTATATGATGATCAGCTCTTATTGTATATTACAATCATTATTCTAAGAAGGATCCAAGTTTAGAGTGGAACAAAGTAATTGTTGTCTTTCTATCTTAGCATTTGAAAGTGTCATTTTTAGATGGATATTTAGATCTATATATTAGATCTATATATTATTGAGATCTATATATTATTACAGGATATTCATCAGTGCCTACTAGAGTCAGATGTAGAAGAGTGCAGAACATCTGTCTGCATGCTGGAAATCCAGAGTGAAGGGCGTGGCGCCCACCGCAATGTCCCATGCAAGTCCCTGTCAAGGACTACACTGGAAAGGCCCAAGAGCCAGTGGTGGAAGCTAGAAAGTCTGGGTGGGCACAGTGAAGAGTCAGGGCCAGAAGGCCGAGAGACCTACACTGAAAACCAGGAAGCAACATCCAAGGTGAAGACAAGGATTGAAGCTCTCCCAAAGGAAGACCGCAGCCAAAGCTCCTTTGAAGAAAAACCACCAAAAAGGCAGCTGTTTCAGGAAAATCAGCAGCATGCAATCTTCCCTTCCCATTTTCCTTTTATGTCCTCAGCAACAGTCCTCAGGTGGGTCTTCCACGCCCAGAACCACACTGTCTGAGTTCAGCTGGGCAGTCCCACTCGAGTTGAACATTAACTAGTCCACACACAGTTTTAGTTTTACATAGCATCATTTTCAATATGTTATATCCTTTTACATTGGCAATATGTCAAAGGCCAGTCTCGTATGGCAAAAGGGTATGCTGAGGCATAAAGTGAGCAGGTAGAACATTGCAGAGAGAGGTCTATTGAGCCCCCTTGAATGATGGGAGGGGGTGAACCTCTCTAAACAAACCCCCCTGTGCTCCTGGTCTTTTGTTTGTAAGAACAAATTAAAGTAAAATCAAATGAATTAAAGAACATTAGAAACGCTTTATTTATCCTTGGCCTAGGTAGGTGACTGCATAAGTTATTGTTATTTTATAAATATTTAACTTTTAAAATTGGGTAAAACCCATATAAATGGCATAACAAATTATTTTGATAAAGACAAGACTAATTTTATATTTTCATACCACACATTATACCAACTGAAAATATAGAAGTCTTGAAAAGGTATATTTTTGTCATTAGCAAGAATCTTATGGAAAGATACGAATTTAGTCTAAAAAAGAATTTTATCTTTCAATATTCTTTACAGTCACTGAAAAAAATCTAATACATGGTAGTCAATAATAATTTCTAGGATGTCATTCTAGAAGGCAATTCATGACTGACTTTAGAATTTAACTGGAGATTGGATGGTGGAGTGAATGAGGACTTCATAGGCTTACTGCAAAAATGATGAGAATATTTAGCTAAGACCATCAGTGTAATCAATGTAATAGTCCTATTATCTTCTTCCAGTGTTGCCATGTAATATTCTTAGTTGTTCTTCCTTTCAGGAATTAAAGATTAATTAATTATCTATTTAAAACTATGTCATCTGACTCTCACATTATACATGGATTGAACATATTTAACCAAACTAAGGGAACCATGATCTAGTATGGTTATACAAATGATACCAAAATGACTTCAAAGAATGCACTGATAACAGTGGTACCTCATTTCATGAACTCAGTTCTTTCCATGATTCTGGTCACAAACTGAGATGGGTGAAAACTGAACCAAATTCAGTGTTTAGGTTCAATGTTGACCTTACAGGGAAGTTTGAGTGTGTTCTCATCCAGTTTGGTTTGTGAACAGAATCGTGGGGAGAATTGAGTTTGTGAACTGAGGTACCACTGTGCTTCTATCAGCAGCAACCAAAAAGCTGAGCATACATTCATGTTGGAATTTTTTGGTCTTCCTTGGCTGCTGGTGTAAATCTGAAGCCATTATACTATGCCTGTGCAGGAGTCTCACTGGGATGTCACTGTTTGGGAGTAGTGACCAGGCCTTTCTGAGTTCGTTTGCACAGCCCAAAGATACCCTGAGGCTCTCCTAGGTGCCATATTCTGGGAGCAAGAGGACATGTGACAAAAGGACATGCTGATGGGCACGCTGGCTCATACCACTGCACTGCTTCACACTCTGAAGACCTGGGATCCTCACAATTTACTAAGCCTCTTGAATGGCCCAATGAATGGTGAGTTATCAGCTTCAGTGTAAATAACTAAATACCCTTTGAATGTTGATTATCTCTTATACCCCTGCAATGGACTCCTGAGTAATCCTTGGTGTGGCACTATAAGGTAGGTATTGTCCTCATTTTACAGACAAGGACACTGAATGTGTCTTATAGAAGTTACATTTTCTTCTTGGGCACACAAGAAGATTGCATTCTCCAACCCCCTTGTGTGGGAGTGGTTAGCTTGGGACTCCATCACTAGGATCTGGTCTATAGTAGACAAAATAGCATATAGGACTTCCAGGCTGAGTATGTTTGAGTAAGGCTGAATAAGTTTGAATGCTCCATATTTTCTCTTCCCTGTCATATGTTGAGCTGATATTGTCGCTAATCAGAGGCATTCAGTTATTACATGGAAGACAACCATCCTGGAGATTACCTGATTCACAGAAGATTTCATTTGAGTATAATAAACTAGTATTATATATAATCACTGAGATTGGGAGGTTTATTTGTTACTGGAGCATAGCAGAGCTGATCCTGACTAAAACACTGAGTTCCAGAGAGAATGAGTTAACTGGTTGTGCTGTCATAGATGCTGGTATAGAACTTTGGCTCCAATTTATGACTTCTAAGCACCCTTTATCCTTTCTACTATTGCCTCTTTGGTTAGGCCATTGAGGGGCTAAAGTCCCAGTGCAACTGTTCCAAAAGTAAGCTGGTATGGATTCTTACAGTGCAGTTTTCTTTGTCCTCTTTTTACCAGCCTGCAGGTGATGCAGAAAGGATGTATGTTGGTACCTGTATGAGCGTATTTATTTCTTACCACCTTAAAAAAAAAAAAAAACAAGATGTGAGTAACTTGGGAAATAAAAATGACCAAATGACCCATTGTTCTTTAAGAATGGGTGTTAGTTGAATCATTATCCATATTCATACACTTGGTCCATTTTCTGATCAGGGAATTATCAGACATGTGAAAGGCATAAGGGAGAGTCAGAACCTTGGATTGTAGAAATCACGTATTTGTAAAATTGTTACCCACATCTCCTGGAGCTTCCAGGCAACTCCTAAAGCTGCCATAGTGGTCATATAGCAGAAGCAGAAAGATGGCTTTGCAGCACAGAATGAGTCAGACCAGGTTTGTTGATTTGCAAAGATTTGGTGACTTATGTTCAGCATGTGTTCATTGGTAATTGTTAATGCTTCAAGTTGTTGAACAATCTATAAAACAAGTGCCCTTGACTTGTAAGAGCTAACTATCGTGATGGGGAATGAGGCAAGGGAACAGTTAAGACATAGTATGTAGATGTGGGAAAGTCAAGAAGGGCTTTCCTTGGGAAGTATGGCAGCTCTTGAGGGCTGGCTAGTCCAAGCAAAGAGCTATGTGTGAACTGATAAGGCTGGTATCATTCTGTCCTGGAGATTCTCTAGGGCAGATAATCCTTACTCTCTCAGCGGGAACCCACACACTCAGTGGATCTGTGTCAGGGGTTCTGCAGAACTTCTGGAATTGGACACACAGTTGCTGTTATCAAATATCATAATTTATGCCAACATGATAGCTAAAAATAGTTTTCCCAGCTACTTTGATTTGTATGTCTTTAATTATGAATCAAGTTGTACATTTTATATATTCTATTTTCTATTTTTATTTGTGAATTGTCTATTTTTCCATTAAGTGTCTTTTCTAGCTCAGTTAATGTAAACCGTTTGTCAATTAAGGAAATGAATCCTTTTAATCTATGTGTTGCCAATGTTTTCCCTGATTTAACATTTGTCTTTTGCTTTTGTTTACAGTATTTTGAGACATATTTTAAAATGGTTATATATTTAAATTTATCAGTACCCAGGAAATGCGTTGAGAGTTAGACTAGATGGCAATAGCTCTGCAAGTTTAAAGAATAGCTTATAAATACTGTACTGACAACCACAAAACTTTAGAACAATGAAATCCAAGTGGTGGATTTTTGCTGCATTTGATGAATAAGTGAAGGTCCTGTCTGTTCTCTGGGCTGTTCTAATACTGCACTTATCTCTCCTTTAAGGTCCTCTAATCTGTATTGTAACAGTTCAATAGTTAATACTGTACTCAGGGTAGGATTTAAAAACATCTTTGTGACTGTTATAAAAATACTGTGGTTTACTGCCGTGGTAGAGTTTTTAAAATCCAAGCTATAGTACAATGCCTAGCCCTCAAAATTTTATCGATGGGTCTTCACAGTGTTTGAGTAGAAATGATTGAGGAAGGGATGAGCCTCCATGGAGCTCAAGGACACCAAGGTTTCTTCAGGAAGTACAGAAGAAAGTAAGAAAATTGGATGGAGACTTATTAAACTACTTTGAGAATGAAATAATTTACAATACAGTTTTAAACTATTTTTGCAAAACATAGACCATCACATTTGTAAGCTTTTACAACTACAAAGGTTAAGCTTTTAAGGACAGTCATCTAAATTACAGAGCTTCTTAACACCTGGGTGTGCATATGACTCACTGGTGATTTTGTTGAAATGCAAATTTTGATTTGCAGGGCGGGCGGGGAGGGCAGGGTAAGACTGAGATTCTGTGTTTCCTACAAGCTGCCTGACAGAACAGCAGGCAGGATCTGTAACACACACAGCTCTTGAAAATTCTAGGCACCCACCACCCCCTACCCACGGGTACTCTCTCCTGCGTTCTTTCTCCTCTTTCCTTCCTTCGCTTTCTCTTGGCATAGGATCAGAGAGTATTTATGTGTGTGCCTACACATGCTTTATATATGTCTTTATTTTCCTGCTTCCTAAAACATTGATTAAGAAGTAGACCATTTTTATAGAAACCGCAGCGCATTTCATGAAAAACCATTGAGTACAAAAAAGCAAAACACTGACAAATTGATACTTTCTTGCTTCGTCACGCTTGATTTAAGGAAATGAACCCAAAATGGGCTATGTGAATTGGAAATTGACTTCAGCCACATTTAAATCGTTCTGTTTTAAAATATTAGCAGTTGAGTATGTAAGCCAATATTTATTTTTTAATCAAAGGTTTGCGGCAAATGGTTTACAAAGGAAAGAAACGAAGGAAGAATGCTTCAAGAATATTTCCAGTAATAGAATTGGAAATAGGATATCTTATATCTTTAAATAGCAGATACAGACAACTAAAATCCTTCTCTGGGAGAGGCAACTGTGTGGGAAACTGACCATCCTATGAAAGCCTAAAGCCATCACCTCTCCACAAGACATCATCATAAATATTTTCCTGTGGAAATAAGTTGAAGATCCCGCTACATTAGGGGTGAGCCTGTTAACAGAATAATTGTAGAGAGGAACCTTTAAGAAAAGCTTCCAAAATTCCATTATCTGAACTGTCACTCGCCACTTGGATTTGTCTTGGCGCTGTGTGTTTTCATGAATTACCAGAGCTGTTTGTTTTTCCTTTATCAGTCATCACCCTGTCAGCTGGGCCATTCATAACAACTTTTGGCAGCTCATCAGGGGAGTTCAGAGCTTGAATAGGACCCTATCAACTCTCACACCTCATTGTGTGAAACTGTTTACCAGCATTGCCTTTTTCTGTAAATATAACAAGCAGAGCCCTGAAAGGAAAGATGTGTGAAAACAAAATGGCCTAACCTAGTAGTGGCAGATCTGGGTTGACACAATTTACAAGTCCTTGTGTTTCTTTTATTCAGCTGAATCATACCTAGTCTTTGGTCTTAAAGTCTGTGCATGCTGGTTAATTAGACAGCATTTAATTTGACTTCACATTTGTGTCAGTTGAATGGAAGTGAGACTTTGTAATTAGGAAGTACAGATCTGTTTCTGTCACAATTCAGTTCCCTCTAATTTAATGCTCACATTTACAGGTTTTTTTTTCTGGTAAAAAGGTGGCCCGTGTGACACAGCCACCAGCAAGTGGACTCTGTCCCTGGACAGAGTTTCTGCCAGATTCACTCATTGGAAATAATTTTCTGTATGACATGAATGTCAAGAGTCCTCTACTGAAGCGAATATTGTCAGCCTGCAAATGGGACACATTTCTTTAAGCCTTTATTTTTATCAGGTATATAGGCATAGAGTTTTAAGAGCAAAATAGTTGTCGTTTTATGGGGAAAAATAACAGCCTACCCAGTTTCTCCTCCCTGGAGGAAACCACTTTCAGCTCTGTGGCAGATTATTTAGAAAATAATTTCACAGTAAGAAATTTATTGATTCACTTTGCCCTTTTTTTGTGTGCTGAGGATGGAATTCGCTTTGCCTATGAATGTTATATAAAGTGGAAAGTATTGTGACTTCTTTCACTTACCATTAGGAGTTTTTGTAACTATTTTAAAATTAAAGGGGTATAATTTACATAGAGTGCATACATATTAAATATACAGTGCCCTGAATTTTAGCACAATAATATTGCTTTCTCTGGGGTTTTGCTTTTCACTGTTTTACTACTGGTATTCAACTATGGTCTGAAACTATTAAATGGAAAGTTTCAAAACTAAGCAATTATAAATTTCAAATAACTTTTATTATAGTACATTGTTATAATTTTTCTATTTTATGAGTAGTTATTATTGTTAGTTTCTCACTGTGTCTGTTTATAAATTAAACGTCATTATAGGTATGTATGTATAGGAATAAGCTGGTCAGATGTCCATTTGGGGTCTTAGCTTATATCACCCATACATCGAGGGGCTCCAACACTTGAATACATTCATATAACTGACCATCAACCAAGGTACGCACATTTCCATCACCCCAAAAATTTCTGTCTTGTACCTTTTCAGTCTTTCCTCTTTCATGAGGCAATGAGTTACTATTGCTATTATCATAGAAAGATTTACGTTTCTTGTGCATGGAACCATAGAGGAGCTACTATTACGTGTTTGGCTTCATTTGCTTCTTTCATTTTAATTTGTATGCCTTTATTATGTTTTTCTTATATTGCTAAATTAACTAGGACTTCAGTTAGAGAGAAAGAAGACATCTTGTTTCTTAACTCAGAACATTCAGTTTGGTATTTCACTATTAAATATGAGTAAAGGCATCAGAGCTTGGAGTTTTCTTTTTTAAAAAAATTTAAGATTATGAATTTAATTTTGAGAATTGATATAAGGTTACTTGGATTTTTCTATCATATTTTGATAACATTGATAAGACATTTTTTAGGAATTTATCTGTACTAAACTGTTGAATTTATAGGCATAAAGTTATTAATTACCCTGTCTTCTTAGAGAATTAAATGCTTTACTACATTGTAATAGCCTCTTTCACTGGTAGTTTTTCCTATCTGATGCCTACTTTGATATTAATAAAGTTGTTTCAACTTCCTCTTAATTTGTGACTGCATGGTATAATGTTTTCCATCGTTCTAACCTGTCTGTATCATTATGTTTAAAATGATTTTTGTTGATAGTAGTATTTGGGTCATGCTTTACATATATTCTAACAATTGCTGTCTTTTTATTAGTGTGATTTACATTTCATGTGGTTGTTGATATGATCAAATTAAAATCTCCCACCTAACTAGCTACTTTCTATTTGTCCTATTTGTTCTTTTTTCCTTTCTTTTTGCTCTTTTTATTGAGAAATATTTTAATGAGGCGGTGTTTTCTCTACAGTTAGGTTACTATATACACTCTTTTGAACAAATTTAGGAGTTGCCTTAGGATTTTACCATGCACATCTTATTTGATGAAAGTCTACTTTCAAATATTCTTCTGCTTAATACTAATCTAAGGACAATAGATTCCCAATTCCTCCCTTCCATTCTTTCCCTACTGTCACATATTTGCTCTTAATATATATTAAGAACATATAAAGCTACTGTGTTTTCTCTAGATAGTTATCTTTCAGTTATAAGTATGTTTAATGTTTAATTATTCATTCCCAGTGCTTTTAATTTCTCTATGTGGACTCGAGTTCCCATTCCTTTTCCCGGAAGAACCTTGGCATTTCTAATAGCAGAGGTCTCCTGGCAGTGAATTCTCAGATTTATTGCTGCTATTGTTTGCTGTCTGGGGCTGGGGAAGTCACTGTTTTTCCTTTTCTGAAAAGTATTCTTGCTGGATATAAAATTCTGCATCATCAGGTTGTCTTGTGCCATTTCTGTTGCTATAAGAGAATACTTGCCACAGAGTGATTTATAAAAAAGAGAGGCTCATGGTTCTAGAGGCCAGAACATCAAAATCGTGATATTTGCAACAGCGACAGCATTCTAGTAATTTTTGGCTTGCATAGTTTCTGATGAGAGATGTACTATATATCACCTTACTTTTAGTTCCTCTTTAGTTGGCATCTCACCAGAGAAATCTGTTGCTGCTGTCTTCTCTTCTTAGTCTCCAAATTCTGTGGGTATACCTTTTAAAAGATTTCTCCCCTTTGTTTTAGTGGTATTTGAAGGAAATAAATGTGAGTGCATTTGTGCAATCTGCCATCTTTATCTGGAAGTCAATGTTGAATTTATTAAAGTAAGCTTAATGATTATAAGGACTAAATTTCCTAGTGTCTTTGAAAGAAATTGATCTATTATATCTTATTTCTAATTTTAAAGGAATTTTTCACACTTACAAATGAGTTATAGAATCACAAGTAAGAATAGGTAATCTTATATTATTATGTGCTACTATTGTAAATGCTATTCTTGTATTAATTAAACTATTGCAGCAATTTCCCTATATAGACACGATTATTATCCTAATTTTTAGAGATGATAGTAAACTGAGGAACAGAAAGATTAAGTAATTTGTCTAAAGATACAGAAACAGAAAGTGACAGAATCTGGCATCTTGGCCACTGTATGTCAACTGCCTCCAACAAATGGAAGGTAATGATTTTAGGTAAAATCTTTGCTTTGGTATCTGATCCTTTATGTATTGCTATTACATCTCCAAGGATCTTAATTTATTAATTAGCAAGTACATATTTAGCTCTGTTATGTACCCAGAACCATTTTGTTCACTCTGGAGGTACAATGGAATTTAGCAGAGCTATTTAGCAGGGTTTACACTTTCCAAGGAAATTTCTCAGAAATCTGAAAGTAAATGTTATGGTACAGAGTAGTCTCACTACTCAGGGAAAAGGGAAACTCAATTTGATCTGCATGCTTGGAAACAGTGGGAAATAAATTTCAAGAAGTCTATTAGTCTCTGGATTGTTTGTGCTACTTTTTCACTCCTCTCTATACTTCTGTTTTTGCATCGTATTCTTAGCTGGGATACTGTCAATAGTTCTGTAGAACAGAATGAAATGGGTTCTTTTAAACTGAAAAGGTCTTTTCTGAAAGTTTAAAGTTTATTGGCTCAAATGCTTGGTAAAATTCTTTGAATATATCCGAGTTATTTTATCATGGTTATTCTCTTTGTCCATTGAAATGGTTAACTAAACCTTAACATGTACTCATATTAGACATTCCCTAATACTTCTGAAACATCTGTGAGTCAACAGAGGGCTTAAAAATGTAGTCTTATCTTGGCTGGGGCTATAGCTCAGTGGCACAGCGCCTGCCTGGCAAGTACAAGGTTGTCAGTTTGATTCCCGGCAACCAAAAAAAATTGAATGTTAAAATGCAGTGTTATCTTTAGATTGGTTAGCATAGTGTCTGACTCCTAACAGGCACCTACCAAATATTTATCCTCACTGACAGTGAATGAAATTACAGGGACACTTAGGTAAGTCTTTTTTAGATCAACTTTTTTTTGAGTAATAAAGAAAATCTTTATAAGTTTATATTTTAATTTGAAGAACAGTACAAATCAGCATATCCTAGGAAGGAAGTTGTAGTCAGTTGATTCATTATCCTTGGCTAACAGCTATGCAAAATTAAGAAACTAGACTCATTCATAGCTGAAGACTATGTCCTCCCCAGTGCAGCACCTGGCAGACAGTGGATACTTTATAAATACTGGGTGAAAAAATGGATCAGTTGGAATCTACATTGATGCAGAAGGAATTCTAGATGCTATTCAATATTCTATCTTAAAAGCATATTCTAGGCAAAACTAACTTAGAGTAGTTATTCAGAAAAAACATAATAATGAAATGGTCAGACTGTACTTTGCAGCCGTAGGATCAAGTCCCAATCTTCTACTTGCTAGCTAGATGCGTCCACCTTAGGAAAGTTATCTCATTTCTCCAAGTTTCAATTTCTCAGTCTTTAAAATATCCCATATCAAAAACTTATCTCGTGACCAACTTCAGTAAGTACTAGTAAACAATGATGAATAGTTACTGCTGTACAGAGATTTAAGAATGGAGACTTATTTATTAAATATGTTTAACAAAAATGTGGAAAACTAGAGAGAGATGTCTCTATGCTTTCTAGGTTTCTCTTTCCTTCGTTTAAGAATCTGGAGTGAATTTGTTTGGCAGTATACGTTTGTGGAAAGAGATGGGAGGGGTGCAAGAAATCCTTTCCACTTTTAGAAAAATGCTCTCCACCAAGGATGTGTGCTAGCATGGTGGCCTGGGCCCGTCCTATCAGCTGCCGATGAAAACAGCTGGAGACGATGGGCTATGACATAGTAATGCATTCTCATCTATCAGGTGTCAGCTGATATGGTCAGAGGATATGGTGTCCAGCAATTCCTGGAAACCGGTAACAGCAATACCGCCTATCTACAGCCTCTCTTACAGTTTTCATAGGATTTCCACGTACACTATCTGTTCTGATTTTTACCACAATGTTGTGAGAAGCTGGAGATATATTTTACCACTCCTATTTTATAGGTGAGGAGACATATTCTGAGAAGTGAAATAATGATGCCCAAGGTTATTCAACTACTCACTAAATGACTGGGGCCTTGAACCCAAGTCCTAACTCCGGATTCATTGCTGTTTTAATTTTTTCAATAAACTCAGCAATGTTTTTATTCTACAGAATTTGTTTATTTTTATTATGAAGTGTGCTTGTGTGCATGCAGGCTAGACCCTTAAGAATCTGTGCTTGTACGATTATTTCTTACGGGGCTAGAGTAGCTAACAGAGGCACCTGATTTTTAAATCTTTTGTGTCTTTTTGGTCCAACAGGGAACAGCGTTTGTCATGCTGCTGCAGTGGATCTTGGATGGTGTCAATAAACAAACATGTACACCTTTGCTTAAAACTCTCAGAGACTAAAGATTGCTGCCCGTCTTGCTGTTTTGCTGAACCATTCTGTGGATGGCCCATGGCTGCGTAGCAGAGTGAACCTCAGGACAGACACCACTGGTCCCCTTCAAGGGCACCCTCACCAGCAGATGAGGTGTTAATGGGTTAATCCTGGTAATGGGTTTCCTTTCGTCTCTCTTTATTAGATTCCAGGCTGTTATCTAGACTACATCTCACGATATCTAATTAATGTACTAATCAAATTTGTTTTGAATGGAAAAGGAGAAAATATGTTGATACTCATGCTGGCAGAATAGGAAATATGCCTACAGTGGAGTATCTTTTTCCATCATGGAGAAAATTTAATCTCTATAGGTCTCAAAAATGAATCATTATTTTATAGTTGGATTTCTGCTTGTATGGCTTCAGGTTATCCAAGTGACTATTTCAGAAACATTCTCTCCAGAAGCTATTCATAATGCAATTGTCAAATTCCTTAATAAAGAGTTGGAAGCCAGATTTACTAGGCTCGAAACACATAATCAGTTGGCAATAGACTGATGTCCAACCCTTGAATTTTAAACTGCTGAAGAATTGAGAGACCCAGCAAGGAGGAGGGAATGCCCATTCTAAGTCTTCCAGTCTGAGAGTAACCATCATGCCGTCGCCTTGCTCTGTCCCCCAGCTGTCTTGTGTGTCTCCAAGCACCCATATGTGTGACCCCTCCACACACCAATGCCTCCTGGTGACATATTGGTCATGACAACCATGCGAGCCTTGAGCATGTCACAGCCACTGTGCTACACCTTTAAGTCTTTTGTTCCAGTGACAACCATTTGAAATGGGAAGAATCATTTCATCTTACATATTTCAAAACAAGACTTTGGATAGATTATGTATCTTGTCTGTGGCCACACAGCTAATTGTTGCAGTAAAGATTTCTGTCTCCTTCCTACCCAGCTATCAAATGTGTCATTTCTATTGAGATTCTGGGTTCCCTGAAGCAACTGTTAGAAGCTGGAAAACACGAGCCACAGACAGCTTTTAAATATGAAATGATAATTGTTGCCTACTGAGATTCTCTTTTTAAAACCCAGAAGAAGAGTATATTTATATATTTATTTAACATTTATGTGCAATGTTTACATTTACAAAGTGTTTTACAGTATAATAGAATGGGCACAAATTTTTTATAATTGTCTTTTCTTTTATATGCATTTATTCCTTTGATTTATATGATATGTTCTCCATTTGGTCTTCTGAGATCATGTACAATTGTAACAAATTTAGAATAATATTAATAAAAAATTATTTTGTATCATAGGGAAAACTGATTAAAGTCATGTAAGTCTGCTCTTCATAAATATTATGCAGAAAAACTTTACATCACCCCCAGAATATTGTCTGTAATATCAGCTGTGCTAAATTTTAAAATATGCTTAGCCCTCAGTTATCATTTTATGTGTGGTATTTACTTTCTTCTTTCCAGGCATTTGGGATTTTGATATTTGGGGCAATAAACTGCTGTGAGCCTCCCCTGATAAGCTGTACTGTTTTCTCTGCTGAGCATGGAGTACAAATCCTCTGTAGAGCATTCACGCTGCTCAGAAAGCTATGCCCAGATGGCCACAGGGCAACTCTTTCTCTTCATTCAGTCCTGAAATGAAGGTGTACCTTCCTCATAAGATGTGCCCAGATCCCAAAGAACTTCCCTGCTCCATATAGCTTAGCATTTTCCCTCTTCTTTGTTCCTTAGCATGGAGTACTTTGTGCTAAAAATCCCAAGAGTTTCAGGGTTTGGTGAGAAAATATTTTAAAATATATTGGCAAACCAATATTTTGTCATTTTCAAGTTGCATGATATGTTTTTAAATGCGCCTGTTAAAGGACATCTTTAGTGTAAAGTATTTTCAAAGTCTGTAGTGCACTTCTTGTGTTGTCAAGGAATCAGATCATTACCATGGTATGGCATGCAAACTATGGCTAGGGGCAAGGTCCTCTATTGGTCACCTTTCAGATCCCAGAAGACTGTGTGTATAATCCGTAGATTAAAAAGTTAACTCTCAAAAGTTATTTTCATCATTCATTTTTTTTCTTTAAACATTACCTAAACTGTGGTTTAGAAGAGTATATGTAGAAGAATGCTCAGGGTAGTTAAGTACTTCTGGACGCAGGCTGTACATTATTAATAATCCTACCAACGGGACCATGTCAATCAAAATCTTGGTGGATAGAGCCCAGGCACAGGTTTTTAAATGTGGTGAATGTTCAAGTGCGCAGTCAGAAATGAGACCCAGGGCATTAGATCCTCCTAGATGCTCACTCCTAAGAAACACGTGTGACCCAGGTGGCAGATGTTCGCCCCTGCCAGGCCGCAGTCCTCTGCATCTCACACAGCTCCCGCTGAACTTAGAGATCAGCATCTCCCTCCCCTCTGTCAGTGCTTCTGAAATGTCTTGCTGTCTTTCACACAGCAACCAAAAATCCTGATGGTGTCACTAGGATACCTCTCCTGTTTTTTGTGTGTCCTTCAACTGCCCTCCAGGACTTCTGGCTCGCACTTCAGCCTGCTTATCCAGTGCCTGGCTACTGTTGCCTTGGCTCCTGCCATCTTCACAGATTCAAGGCCTTGTCCCCCCTATCCTGAGCCAGCAGCAAGGATGCTGCTTCCAGCAGGTTGAACACTCAGACTCACAGTGGAGTGTTGCTCCCAAGTTTTTGCAGCCTGGAAACTCCTGCTGCTGTCAACTCCCCTGACAGGCCAATCTTGAAAATGGTGTCCTCCATGAAGCATTTGTTCACTGTTTTGATTCATGGAGAAATCAGCCTCTCCTGTTTAGCAAGAGGCTATGGAAAACCACATGAGGCCTGACTCCAGAGAAGAGGTGAAAAATTGGGGCTATTAATGCAATCAGTCAACCACAGATGGAAACCAAATAAGGCAGATAACGATGAAGCATTTCTGCAAATGGAGGAAAAATAGAACATCAACTATACAGGGAATTTACTTTGCAGTGAAAATAGGGTGTGTCTGGTGACAAAATAATCATGTTGCTGTGGAACATCCAGAAGCTTGGCAATTTGAGAAAGGTATATGAGTTACTTAGGAAAGTTAATAATTGAAACATCACAATGCTGCTCACAAAATTGAAGTAGGGGAGGAGACAAGCTTGGGTTTGGTGCTAGCAGAGGTCAGAGGGTCCTGTGAAAATCTGTGTTACCTCAGGACGGATTGCTATGCTGCAAGGGCTGGGACCACTAGAAGCCTCCCTGGACTTGGTGGTACCAGGTGCACTCCACTGTTACTCGTCACTTCGCTTCAGGGACAGGAGCCAGTCTCCTCTGCGTGCACCTGGATGGATTGTATTTTGAAGG
This sequence comes from Dolichotis patagonum, assembly GCA_004027295.1. NCBI lineage: Eukaryota > Metazoa > Chordata > Mammalia > Rodentia > Caviidae > Dolichotis > Dolichotis patagonum. Next base: position 37,233 of record PVJX010000689.1, read on the forward strand.
CTCTTTGAAATGTAGGTGAAAGTGTCACAGAGCACTTCCTCATCAAAGCAATTAATAGAAACCCCTCTGTTTTGATGCTTTTCTTTCTCTCCTGTAGATCACATGTTGAAATGGTGACACTAAAAGGTGGAGGAACCTTGGGTCCCTCAGTGACTATAAATAGTACAACCATCCCCTGACTCTTTCTAGATGTGGAACATGAGAAAAATGTTAAGCCACTGACCGCTGGAGTTTGTTTAAACTACAGCAGTCTGATCTATCCTGAGGTCTTTGATCATGAATGTGCCTGAGTGAACCCCTCTATAATTTTAATTTCCAACCTGGTAAAGTAGATGAAAGCAATTTTTTTTCATCATTGAGGTCAAAAGTTTTGGGCATTATTTCCTTACTCCATATAATATATATGTACACCTATATACTAGGATTATAATTCCTGAAGTCTAGGTAGACATAAGGAGACAGAGGATGAAGGGTAACACATTTGTTCACTTCTTATTCCATACTAGGCACTGTGCTGGAAATTGTGCATGTAATCAACCTTGAACATTAAGGTCAGAGTTTGATTTTTATAATACAGATAAGGAAGCAGAATTCAAACAAGGTGAAATTTCTAGTCTGTAACCTAGTAATGTCAGAACTGGCACCAAAACTCAAGTTCATCTGTCTTTATAACCCATGTTCTTTCCTGTAACAATCACACAAAGAATGAGCTTTTAACTCCTTCTAACTTGCTGCTATCTTCCACCTAACCATAATCCCTTTAGAATAACCTTTAGTTAGATCCACCCACTACTCATGTATTATTCTTAGAATGATTTTGCTCTTTCATTTTACCAACATTTGTTTTTACTGACCTTTGACACCTAAGGTGCTACAAATCTGTGTGTTTGTTTAAACTCCAACCAAACACCCTCATGCTTGTTTGAAATAAGAATACCACACCAGGATCTCTGAAAATGTTTCCACTAGAGCTACAGGCTTTCAAAAGCGTGGTTTTCCCTGTATGATGGTGATGTTGGTGGGAAATAAAGTGAGGAGTAATGGGAGTAGGTTTACTAATGAAAAAGGGGGAACTGAAAGCCCTATTGAATTCAGAGGCCCTCTGGTACCTAAAATATTTTCAACTGCCATCACCAGGCCCTACGTAAAGCTTAAGTTTGAAAAGAACCTCGATAACTCTCAGGGCCTCACCAAAACAAGATAAAATTGCAATGCACATCTGGGGACTCAATTTCTTCCTGCAGAGAGGACAGGTCACCTGGCTTTAAAGTGCGGTGAGGCCACCGTGCTCAGAGCTGAGTGCAGGCCATGCATGTACTTGCAGTCTCTGACTCATGACATGACTTCTCAATGGAGAGCCAAGATTTTTCTCCAGTGTAACAATATTAATTATCAAGTCACTTTAAAACACATGTGATGTATGTGTGCATTTATTTCACAGGAATGGTATAAAGATTAAATACTTAATGAATCCATTTTTCATATCCAGGATGTATTTGCCCTACACCTAAATATATCTCTCCCTCCTGTTTCTCATGAGAAATATAGCTATCTTTATTATGTAATCAGTAATATATCATTCCTTCTAAGCAGGATCTAATTTTAGCAACATGATAAATGGCCCAGGAATGGATTCTACTGCCCTCTGCAGAAAGGAATATATATCAGACCTGCTCAGGTGTGTGTCACTTCTTTGTATTAGGGGCTTCTAACTCCCCAGGTGGCAGCCTGGGTTTTTCTGGCTGATAGTTCCAAGTTGTGTCTCTGTTTGGCTCTGTGGACACCATTAGGAAATGACCATGCATGAACAATAAGCAGATTGCTAAATTGCCCAGAGAAGTAGCTGTCTCTTCTATGCCCAGGTGTATTTTGCCAGCTAGAAAATCACTAGTGAGGTATTTTGTTTGTTTTGTTTTGTTTTTCTGTTCATACATGAGCAGGATCTGTTTGTGTAACATTATGCTCAAATTGTGCTTTCTCCCATTATTTTGTGCATTTAATCTTTAAGCAAAGGTATTTTTTGACAAATGAAGAAATCATTCCTCTTTGATCTTCTTGAACTCCCAAAGAGAAAGCTTACATTTTCTTTTATGCTGTGAGCTTTATTGCAGCTTCTGCACATTCATGCAACATATGTCTCAATAACATTTGAATTTTAAAATAGCTTGCATTCATCTTTCAATGTATCTATGGAAGAGCCACGGTCATACCTTTGTCCCCATTTTGTGGATGTGAAAATTGAGACAGATTAAATGACATTCAGATTTGGAATTACGGCCTAGTAACAACCAAAGCCTCAATCTCTATATCACATTACTCCCTATGCTTCACTTTTAATGACATCTAACATGAAAGATAAAAGTTACAGAGGTTTATTTATGTAACAGTCATGTTTCACAGGACTATATTATATTTGTTGATTCGGACATGTACTTTTTTCTCATGCTCATGTTTCTGAAACGGGTACATTCTCTGATTAATGGAGTATCATAATCTACTTGAAAATAGTTTTTCCTTCTTACTGACAGCAGATTGATTCCAAAAATGACCCAAATCCCCTTTCTTCCACTCTTTGCAGTGTACTTCACGGTTCATCTCATCAGTCAGTCAAGTCATTTTCCCTCATCAGAATGGGTTGGTCTTACCCTTCCTCCTGCAAAGGATGCTGTTGGTCCTCTCCCTGATGTGCTTACCGTTACCATTGCACCCTTACCATTGCAGCCTACCTGACTTTCAAACACAGCTGCATTTGTTTCCCTGAGGGATGTCACTGGCTGCCAAAGCTCCGCTTGCCTAGTGTGATGACTGAAAAAAATACATGTTCACAAATTCTTTGATATTCCTACCTCCCTTCTTGACTGTAGGCCCGACTTCATGACTTGACTTGCTTGTATCAAACAAAATATGGTAAAAATGACTGTGACTTTCAAAACTAAGGCATAAAAGGCTATTGGATCACACTTTGCGGGAGTAAGGCATATCCCTCGTAGTGAGGATGCTCATGCAGTCAAAGACAGATATCCACATAAGTTGGGGAACTTAGACCTTCAACCAGCAGCCAACACCACTGGGCCATGTATGAATCTCATCTTAGAACCAGCTCCAGGCCAGCCTTCAGATGACTAACCCTCTGCCAATTTTTTATTCCAAATTCATGATGATGCTTAAGCCAGAACCAGCCAGCAAGTTATTCCAAAATTCCTGACCTTCGTATAAGATGATAAATACTATAGTAAGCCACTAAATTTTGGTAGAGTTTGTTCATGTCAATCTCTAAATCCATCCATATGACGGGCTTCAAGTGTTGGCAGGTCATTTCCAGAAGGCATCCCTGTACCAATGACACCTGCTAGTTGGTATAAGTACTGCATCACTCCCTTGTCCCCTGGATGAGAAAACTGAATTTCCAGAGTTTTCCCAGGGATTGAGGCTCTAGTTCTCCGGAACAGTTACTGGGTTGATAATATTTCTTACTGGCCACCTTATCTTCCCTGCCTAGGTTTTTCGTGTCCCTGCCAATTTTCCCTCACCATACTGATTTCTTGCTCTGAAATCCTTGTCTCTAAATCATTGTTTGTTGGTAAAAAGAGGAAACACAAACTAAGGCATGTGGGCAGCTGCCAAGTCCTATACGTTCTTTTTTCACTTAAAATGCTCTTTTCAAAAATTTCAACAACAACGTGAATCTGAACGTATGCAAAAAGAAAAACCTACCCCTCACACTTCACTCATACATAAACTGGGGGCAAAATACCAGTCCCCTTCACTAAGTACATTTTCAAACTCAAAACCAAGAGTGGAAAATCTTCAAGTGCCAAGTATAAAGAAGATGAATATAAAGTATAAAGAAGAAGTATAAAATGATAAAAGAGAGGGGGAAATAAAAATGTTCATTTGTGAATTAGGATGGAAGAGAAGCCTGGGCAGTGGGAGCTCTGAGGACACTGTGAACAGGGGCCCGTGGGCCTGAGCCCCAGGAGTGCAAGAGCAAAAAAAGGCCTCCTGCAGAAAATGAGGCATCCCAACGAGCTGATTCAGTACCATCTAAATTAGGGCCAGAAAATTCATCTACCAGCCTAGAGAAATAGCGAGGAAGCCTGTAATTTTCTTGAGCTATCAGAATAAGAACTACCCAAAATAAGCAAATTTGTGCCACAAGTGGTATATGGCCTGAATTGCTATCATGCAAATCCTAGAGGGAGCCAAAACTAAAATTATCCTGCAATCTGTCCAAAATTGGTAAATACAAAAACACCCTGTGGGGGCACATGACACATAACTCTCCTGTTAATTTCATCTCCATAAAAAAGAGGAGCTTAGTTTAAACAAACATAAAACTTATTGTACCCCAGCAATCTGAAAGGCTGAACCAGGAGGATTACAAATTCAAGCCTGGCCTGGGAAATTTAGACCCTGTCAAATAAATAGTTGCTGGGTTTAATCCTTAGTACCACAAAAGAAAAAAGAAATAAAAAATACAAAAGGAAGGAAGAAACTACAATGAAAGAAAATCAATAGGTAGAAGAAATGGGAAAATTTGCAAGAACTAGACTAGCACTGCAGGTGGGTCAGTGGTAGAGTGCTATCCTACATGCACAAGGCCTTGGACTCAACACCTAGCACCACAATAAATACAAAAGCAAATTGGAAATAGTAGTTCCTAAGAACTGGAAAAAGAAGAATATAAGCAAACTTTAAAATGAGGATGTTTAAAATATTTACAGACCTCAAGAAAGGAATAGAAATCGCAAACCAAACATAAAGTTACTTGAAAAAACAGGAAGGTTGAGAAAAGCAATCTAAAAATAAAAGCATTGAAATAAAATATTCAGTAGATTATTTAGGCTATAACATAGATGTGGCTACTGAGAAAATAAATTAATTGGAAGACAGAGCTGAGAAAATCTCCCAGCAATAACACAAAAGAGAAATCAATGGAAATAGGGAGAAGTCCTACATTTGCCTATTGAGTTCCAAACCAAATAAATACATAAATATATGCAAAGAGACAAAAGTCAAAAATTCTCACCAAGACCTGTCTTTAAATTATGAAGCACTTCAGTTGTCATTAAGTATAATTTTTTAAAAGCCATTTTAAAGTATAATACTGCAAATTACGAACCTAATTTACAACTACCAGAGAGAAAATCAAATAAATGGCAACTAGACTGAAAGCATACTTTTCAGAATCAAAAAGTGCTGCCAGGAGATGGAGGAATTATACATTTAAAGTGCTGAGTAAAAGTAAAATAAAGTCAATATTAGACATCAGATGACTATTTAGGCAAGTAGTATATCAAGATGTACTTTGGCAAGAAGCAAAGTCACCATGAAAAGTACAATGCAAGAAACATGCAAAAAAAATAAGTATGTCAGTAAATCTATATCTGTAATATTAGTTTAAAATAATCATTTGTTAGTGTTTAAAACTAAAATAGAAATAAATTTCTATTCAATAAAACCACAGAAAAGACAGCAGACTAGAGTTAAAGCATGCAATATTTAAAAGGAAGTGATTAATACTGATGAGTTCTACACATTAATTTGGATATGAATATTAATATAAAAATGACCAGAATAAAAGCAATGCATAATTTCCATAAGTGAACTGGAATATTAACCATCCAATCATAGTAATTTCCCCTTGGATAGGGAAGAGAAGTGATAGCAGAAAAGGAAGGGGAAGGGAGGCAAAAGAAACTTCACATGAAATAGTCTGCATTCTAAAAATATTTAGATGGGCTGGGGATAGAGCTTAGTGCCTGCATGTCAAGTGAGAGGTCATGAGTTCGATTTCCATTACAAAAAAAAAATAGAAAAAATGAGAAATGGCCCATGTTTCGTATTCTCTTTTCCTCTGCCTATGGTCTAGGGCCCAAGTTCTCCAGTGACACTCAAGGTCCCTGGTAATTGGCTCCATCCTTTCCTGTTGGCTTGGTTCTTTCTCCTCTCCCCAATATATTTTTTCACTCATTTCAGGCCAGTCTCATTTTTCTACATCCTTTGTTTATCTTAGGAGTCATGCCTTTGTTGTACAGATCCTGCCAGCTTTTAAAAGTCTTTCCTCCCATCACCTAACATAGACAATAAAGCTAATAGAGCTGTCCATAATGCGTGGAACATAATTATGTTCTGGCAAACTCTTGTATAAACTCTGTCATATTTTACATATCAGTTTTACTCGTTTTCTTGTAGTCCAAATATTTCCTTTAAAAATTTATAGAATCCCAGAGGTTGGGAGCTGGTGTTTATTAGACCCTACCCTGGAATCTTTCATGGCATACTTTCATAGTAAATGCTCTGAATAGATCAGTAAAATTGAAAGTGGTTCACTAGAGGAAAGACAATAATGAAGAGAAAATGAACTAAGGAACTTTTGAGCATTCTTTGGCTTTTAAATTATGTAATCAAATTATATAAGTCACCATGTTGAGGTTACTTACCAACCTCGGCCAAATAGAATGTATTTGTCTTGTTTTTGTTTTTTTTCACTTCAATTAGATTTTATTGGTACATTTCAGATATACTAGAATGTATTTGTTGAAAGTGTTGGTTAAGACCTTGGGGTTTGGTATAAGACAGATCTTACTTGAGTGTCAGTTTAGCCATGTTATTACTCTACATATGACCGTCGACAAGTGGCAAGTTGTTTGAGTCTTAATCATGTAAATGGGGAATAGATACCTTCTGCTATGAAATACTCAACACAGACTATGGCATAGAGCAAAGCACTCAGCATCTACAAGCTGTTGTCCTTACTAGCTAAAGTACATAAACCAAAGCCATGCATGAAATAACCTACTTGTCTCCAATCCTCTTTGCCATGACACAATTGCATTTATCTGCCCTCAAGATGTTACATGTGGGCATATGATTTATGTTAGCCAGTGCCATGTCAACATAAAGACACACATGGTTTCCTGGGAAAGTTGTAAGAGCTGTTTCCTTCCCCTTCCAATGTAGACACTGTGGAAGCCTGGGCTGAGCTAGAGCCTCTGTGATCCTGGGTACGGACTGCCATGCTGACGACAGCCCTCCTGCAATCCAAGTGGACACCTGACATGGGAGGTTTGATCAAAAACTACAGTGAATGCTTACTTTAAAGTACATATATATTACATGTCATTAACTTCTCTTAAAATACTACCTGTTGCCTTTTGTGAATGTCTTTAGTTGCACTGTTCTGGCTGCCCTATGTCCTGAATGGACTCAAAATGTTACATGGTCATTTTGACTTTGGAGAGGAGTCAGGAATCACATGGTGCCAGATCTGATGAATAATGTACGTGACACAGCATAACATTTTTAGGACCCTGCTTTTCCATTGAGGGGACTCAGCAGCAGGATTCACCACCAGTCGTTCCGAAGTGCTTCAGAAAACGGCAAGAACAATAGCATAAATGTATTCAAAGTGATGGGGTATATTTTGTGGATAATGGCAGTGTTTTTACTGTAATAATTTTTTAAAATTTAAATACTCATTGCATTTTGTGGATAATGGCAGTGTTTTTACTGTAATAATTTTTTAAAATTTAAATACTCATTGCATTTTGTGATTACACTGTGTATGTGAGAAACAAGTTTTGCTCTGTTAAACTCCCTAAGAATTTGGAGGTTCTTGTCCCTGCAACAAAACATAGTCTATCCTGACTAATTTAATACATCAAAAGTCCTCCTCCCTCCACCATGGAAAATAGTACCCAAAGCTATTCATTAGAACTCACTTGCTCTTACTTAAAAATACTTCTACCCATCTTGCTTATGTAGTTTTCCGTCTCACAGGATGTTAGATGCAAAATAACCAGAGGTGGGCTCAGACACCAGTGAGATGGGAGATCTGCAGAACTCTACAAAATAAAGTTAGATTAACCATGAAAAGAGATGAGGAAATTCAAAAAGCATTATGATCTGGGAGCTTTTAGAGTAAGTGAAAATAATTGTACTTCCTGGAAAGCCTCTAGGTTCTCTATATAATAGCTATGCTTACTCAGTTTATTATAATTTTATCACACGTTTACTTTGCTTATCAATTTTATTTTATTACACACTTAGTTTTTACTGCAATTTTTCATTGAATGCTTGCTGTCTCACAGATGCCATGCCAAACACTTGGAATTTGTAAGAGGTTGTTCACCCTCATGGGATGTCTCAGAGGTGGAATGTTTCATCCACCTGAGTGATGGAAACATGAACCTGTCCAGAGATCTATAACTGGTAAGGTCTCCTGGCCAATGCAGTAGCACACACTGTGGTGTGAACCTGGCCTCTCTGGCTCTGGAGCCTTCTCCCCACCACGTACCCTCATGCATTAGCAGAAAATCATAGCTTGACCCTCAAGAAAGTGTATCTGATACTTCAGTAAAGTCTTTTTTTTTTTTACCTTTCTCGATATATTTTTTTTAGAAATCAAATTTTTTTTCAAACTGTCCATATCATTTTTCATATAGATTAACATTTTGCTTCTAACATTTTTGTAAAAATAAAAAAGACTCAGCATAGTCTAAACAACTTTAATAAAGGCACAAAATTGGAGCTCCAACCTCCACAATGCCATGACTTATCACAAAGTTACACCAATCATGACAAAATGGCATTGATATCAAGATAGACAAACCACCAAAGTAGCAATATGAAGACCCAAAATAGATACCCACATAACAGACATTTGATTTCTGGCAAAGATGCAAAAGCAATTAAGTGGAGAAAGGATTGTACCCTCAATAAAAAATACTGTAACAACTGGATATGTACATGCAAAAAACACAAACTTTATAGCACATCGAAAATATCTTAAAACATCCAAAAGTCAACTCAAAATGGCTCACAGTGGGTTAGGCAGGTGTGACCTGAGTTGTTGCTTGGCTGAAGCCATTCTCTCTGGGACAAAATACATGTTTTTTCCTTAACCTACTAATGAAACAATGCAATTATTATGCATGCATATTTATTTCACTAATAAGTATGTTTTCAAGGCACATTGATTTACCTATAGAAATGTCCAGTTTATCATTCTTTATGGCTGAATAGTATCCCATTATATAGAAATACCACATCCTTTTTATCTATTCCTCAGTCGATAGGCATTTATGTTGTTTCCAAGATCTGGCTATTATAAACTGCTGCTATAAACATGGGTGCACATATATTGCTGTGATATCATGTTTTTAATTCTTTTCGGAAGATACCCAGAAGGAAAATAGCTGGGTCGAATGAGACCTCCAATCCCAGCTTTTTGAGGAATCTCCACACTGATTTCAGCAGTGGTTGTAACAGTTTGCATTCTCACCAACAATGGAGAAGCATTTCTTTTTCCCTACAGCCCCTCCAGCATTTGTTATTTGTTGATTTCTTAACACTAGCCATTCTTTCTGGGGTGAAGTGAAATCTCAGTTTTGTTTTAATTTGCATCTCTTGAATGGCCAGTGCTGTTGAACTTTTTTCATGTATTTATTTGCTGTTTGTATTCCTTTATCTGAAAAGTGTGTGTTCATCTTAGATGCCAACTCTCTTTTCAAAAGCTGGGAAACATATATGACTTTGGAAATTTTTCTATTTACTTTTTTTTTATTTTAAAGAGAATAAAACCAAACCAAACCAAACAAAACAAAGCCAATCAGAATAATGAAAGCAATACAAGACTTCAAAACAATATAATAGGAAATCAACAATGGCTACTATGTCTTTTGTTTTCTTCAAAACAGCTGTCCATACTATCAGACATAATAAAACCAAACAGAACAGGATAAAACCAGTCAAAACAGAACAATGAAAGCAATACAGCACTTTGAAACAAGATAATAGAAAATCGACAATGACTACCATAATATGTTTTCTTTTCTTCAAAATAGCTATCCATACCATCAGACTAATAAAACTAAACAAAAAAGAATAAAACCAATCAAAAGAATGAACGTGTATTTTAAAGAGAATAAAACCAAACAAAATTTAACAAAATAGAAGTCAGTCAAAACAGAACAATGAAAGCAGTATAAGACTTCAAAGCAAGGTAATAGGAAATCAACAGTGGCTACCATGTCTCTTGTTTTCTTCAAAATAATTGAATTTTTGAATTGAATTGAATTATGTTTGAATACCATCAAACATAATAAAATCAAACAAACCAAAATGGAATAAAACCAATCAAAATAGAACATTGAATAAAACAAAACAATAAAATGAAACAAAACAAAATAGGGCAATACTGGATTTCAAAAACAAGATAAGGAAATCCCCCATATTGCATGTTATCCTCTTACTAGGGGCTCAGACTATGAGCTTTAGGCCTACAAAGTCAGTCAAACAATATAAGCATTAAGTTGCTTTGATACCTCAGTTGCTATCAACTCAGCCTGGCCTATGGATCAGCTGGTTGCTTATAGGGTGTGTGTGTGTGGATGTTCCTGTCTCCCAGCCTGCACACTGGTTGGCTCATGGGAAGGATGAATTGGCTCCTTGTTACTCCTCCCATGTCCAGCATGGCTTCTGCTGAGTCACAGAAAGGGTGAATTGTCTTGTTTCTCCTCACAGACCCTGCATGGCTTGTACCAGCTCATGGGAAGGGTAAATTGACTTGTTTCTCCTCCTGGGCCCCATATGGCTTGCACAAGCTTATGAGAAGGGTGAATTAACTTCTTGTTACTCCTCTAGGTCCAGCATGGCTTCCACTAACTCACAGGAAGTAGAAATTTTTCCTTAAAAAAAAAGATTTCATTTAAAAAATTCTGGTTCCTTTGAAGAAATAAAGTTTGAGTGATCAGAAAAAGCCACACGTAGGAAGCAGCTCTCTCCCTAACATAGTGAAATAAGAGTCTTAAGTTTCAGTGATCTTACAAACACAACAGGAGCACTAAGTATAAATCTATAAAGATGGATCCTATATTTTTAACCATATAACTTTATTTTTTGCTGAATCTTTCAAACAGAAAAATTGTTTTGCATTGACGGGCCACTTGCATCACATACCCTCTCTGTAGTTCCACCACACTGGGAGACTGAACCCAGACCCTTTCCATGGAGGTATATCCCCAGCCCTTTTATAATTTTTTAATTTTGAGGCAGGGTCTCACTTAAGTTGCTAACATAGGTCCTCCCATCTCAGCCCCGCAGAGCGCTGAGATTACAGCTATGCACTAACATGGCCAGCTCGACTCTTTGACTTTTTTGTAGCACAAGGGAAAAGTAACACAGATGGGGAGAGGAGAGACGGAGGAAAGGGAACACACTACAGCCAGTTCAGGTGGCTGCCAGAGCAGCCCCAGCTATCCTCACCTCTCTGTCATCGTTTTCTTAGGAGAAGGGTGGTTAGGAACACCCAGAGGCCTCTGCGGTGAAGGAAAGTGCACTGAAGCTGAGAATTCCAGCCATGTTTCCTTCCCTGAAAGGCATCTGGTAGAGGGCATTTCTTATCTTTCAACACTGGACTGTCACTGGCAGAATGACATCTCTAGAGTTCCCTAACCTGCTCCAGAGAACTACATTTTCCCACATACTACACCGAAGGTTTCATTCTCGCCCAAATATTGTTTCTGTTTTTGCATGACCATTCAACAGGTATCTGGAATTTCTGTCCCACAGCTGTAGTGCTGTTGTTTAAACATGGCAATGCAATTTCAATTCTCTGGAAGGATTGGGAGGGCATCGGGTCTCCATCTCTGTGTGATATCTCCCTGCCATTGCATTAACCACCTTCCCAGTGGCTGGGGTGTGCCAGGAGCAGAGTGACTGCGTATGCTTATTATCAGGCTACCTCTGACAATTCCTAATGTAATCCATATCCTGCACATACATTCTAGTTACAGGATTTATGAGGTATAACCTGGGGAGAGAAGTGAAGCTGGGATATAATTGTGACTGATGTGAAACAGACATGTAGAATGAATGGCCTTACAACATTTCCTTTGAAGTTTGTTAAAAGCAGTAAAGTGATATTCACTCTAAGTGAAACCTGCTGTTAGAGATATCCACTGGCATGGGGAACATTCTCCTTTGACTTTATTTCTTGGATTTTAACTTGCCACTTGAAGGCTTTTAAAACTTCTCTTTAGACATGGGATGGAAGAGAAAATAAATAAAAATTGTGGAGTACCTACTGTGTGCTTGTTCTGTTCTGGGCATCTTACAAGGGCTTAATTAGGAGACAGTAGGCAGAGAGCTCATAAAAAGTGTGATTTCATTTCTTCAAAAATCATTTTAAAAATCAGTGAAAATAATGATAAATATACTAATGTCATCATATAATAAAATGAAAAAATTAATATGATAAATGACAATCAATATAATAATTACATACAGCAATGAAGCCCACCTGGGTTATATATGTCTTTTAATACTTCTTTTTTATAGAGGAAGAAAACCATAAGGCAACGTGTCAAGGGCCCATGGAAGTCATAAGGCAGCTTTGCTTCATATAAAGTATCTCATTTAATTCTCCAGAGTGATTGTAAAAGATGAAGATATAGAGAAACTGATGCTTCAAAGATTTCAGAAATAATCTTCCTAGGGTCTTATATCTAGGTTCAGGTTTCCAGACTCTTCTCTAAAGCTTTTTACTGAAGAAGAGCTTAATGTCTAAGCAATTCTACACTGGGGATAGGAATGAAAAATGTCATTTATATAATTGGCACAAAGGAAAGAAATGGAAAATCAAGTTTAAAATAGGCATGTACTTTTCCATATAATACAGGAAGATACCTAGAAATATATGTAAACCTGATGTCCCTGAATTCACTAACTTCAAAGTCAGGATTCCCTTTCATACTGAAATAATGCTCTAAGCCCCTGTCCTTCTGCACCACTGACAGTTCTGGCTGTCTCCTATCCCTTCAGGCCTCCCACCTTTCTCTTGGGACCTTTGAACACCATTTTCTTATTTCCCCAACTTGCGCAGCTTAACAAAATCAACCTCAGCCAGCTTCCTTGCACTGAAAGTGGAAAGTCTCTGTGGGGCACCCCTCTGCTTGCCACATCTTTCCCCAGACTCCCTTTCCTAACACATGGATGTAGGCCCCTTCCTCTGTTCTCCAAATCACAGCTGAGACTTCTAACTAGCTTTTCCTGAAGTCTTGGGGACATTAGTTTTACAATACCGGCTAACACATGACTAATACCCAGACTTACAATTAGCCTGATTTATCAGAGCCAAAGAAATTTCCAGGAACTTTCAGTTTCAAAACCAGAATGGTCTTGAACAAGCTAGACTTTTTTTATCCATCAACCCACAACCCCTGACCTGTTGTCACTTTGGGCTTCATTTCTGCCATAGGCCTACGTCAGCTTTACTAACTGGCTTGTCCTGATTCCTGCAATCATATGCTTTTTTCTTTCATTCCAGACCAACTTGGCCTGAGAGAGAGGAATATAGGGAGATATTTCTCCTCTAACATCAGACCAAACTCCATTCCTGATTCAGCACAATTAACAGTAGCCATAGCACTTGCCTACCTGGGAAAATCCTGTGTCCCTCCATTAGTATGTCACTAAACTCACATGGCCTAGACAGGACAAGCCTACTCGTCAGCAGGACATTACCCAAACCACTTGATCTTAACTTATACCCTATGTGGACCCTAAGAGTTCCATACAGCTAGTTCTGTAGCAAACCCAGTACATTATCTTATCCCAGTCATTTGGTCTGCTGGATGAAAGGGAGATAGAGGCATCATGCTTGTATTTTACAGTCTCTTGTAGGCAATGGTTAAATTAGAATGCCATCACATCTCCCTGGGACAAAAAGAAATTTTTAGGTAGATATCAGTGTGAGTGACTGTATTTGAGAGGTAAATCAGTTTTAACCTTCCAGGAGCACAGTTTGTGAAAACATAATGTGTACATTGGCAAGTACAATGTGAAGTATTTTCAGTTTCGTTACTGTACTGATGTTTCAGGACTTTTGTTAAGAGCAGTGGGTAGGTGTATTGGTCAGTTTTCCCATCACTGGGACAAAATCCCTGACACCCAGAACTTAAAAGGTAATGGTTTCATTTGGTTAATAGTTTCAGCCCATGCTTAACTGGCTCCAAGACAGAAGCATCATGGCAGAAGGGTGTCCTGGAGCTGCTCTCTTCATGGTAGCCAAGACACACAGCATGGACCAAGAGTCCCTGGGAGAGATATAGCTTCCAAAGGCATGTTCCTAGTGGCCAGCCTCCAGCTGGGCCTCACCTCCTAACAGCACATTTAGTTATGAACACCAGTGAATTAATCAATGTATGAGAGCAGTGCCCACAAATTCCAATTACTTCTCCAGGACTCTCTTAATTTGGTCAAGTTTTGACAATTAAAACGAATTGGCACAGCAGGGAGAGTGATCCCTTGGTAACCGTGGGGACAGGATCCAGGACCCTCTGCAGATGGAAAGTCTGTGAATGCTCAGCTCTCTTATATAAAATGGTGTAGTATTTGCATGTATTGTCTGCATCCTCCTGCAAACTTAAATCATCTCTATATTACTTATAAAACCTAATAAAATGTCTGTGCTATGTAAATAGTTTCATGTTGTATTATTAAGAGAATAATGACAAAAAATGTACATATCGAGTACAAACACAATTTTTTAAACAATTATTTTTGATACATAGTTCTGAGGATGTGGAACTCATTGGCAGGGAAGTTTGAGCATGTCCTACCTACACTGTTGACTAAAATAACTTCCACACTATAGGCTACAGGGCATCAGTGTCATGGGAAGGCTGTCACCAGAGTCTATAATACTATATTGACTTTACCAAATTTACATTTTAAAAAATCATTGTTAAAGGTTGGGTTGTGGGCCAGGGATTTAGCTCAGTGATTCAATGTTTGCCTGGTAAGCACAAGATCATGAGTTAATCCCCAGTACCAAAAAAAAAAAAAAAAAATGTTGGATTGTAACTCAGTGGTCGAACACTTGCTCAGCTTATGTGGGGACTTGGGTTCAATCCTGAGCACCACAAAAATTTTAAAAAATCATCATTGTATCTTCCTCTATACCCTACTATCTTTATCCTTCCTATTTCCATTTTTTTGACCAAAGATTTTATGTGCATATATTTTTCAGATGGCTGGTAAACTTCAAATTAAAAATAAAACCAGCTATAAATGATTTTATCACTCTACCTAGTACACGTTATTTCCCTTTATTTTTCTGCATAGATAGTATCAAGAAATACAGAAGAAGATAAGCATTCAGCTAAAATTCAAAGTAGACCTAAGACGTTTGTTGTACTCTGTGGTCTGGACAGATTTAGGAACGTGTGACTCCAGGAATCAGGGAAGAGTAAGGTCAGGAAACAAGAGAGTATGGCTATTTTGTGAGTGAGTTAAAAGTCAGAATCCTGCTAACTCCAAAAGGACTGTATTAGAATAAATCAGGAGGGCACTAGCAGCTCATCTGTGTAAGGAAGGTCAGGACAAGGTCTGCCTGTGCAGATTTAGCTGGTGATAGCTAAGATTCCCCAGGACTAGATGCCTGGGAAAGGGAAGGGACGTGAAGGACTGCTGAGTCAGGCCAAAGAAATGTACTTTCTCTATAGAGCTTTTCATGTAATTATATTCTCAAAGTTGAGGTTTGAGGCATGAACATTCAATAACACTCATGAGATGTGGTTAGCCCAAAACATGTCCAAAAGGGCTTAGATCAAATTCTACATCCATTTCTGACTCAAAACTCAGGCAAAAGATTTCTGTTTCTATCATGTCGGAGTTCTGAGTAGTGAACTGGTCTCAGCTCTGTCAACAAGTTCAGGAATGGATTACACACATGGTGTAACTGCTCTCAGACACTAGAGAGGACTGCCACACTCAAGAGAAGGAATTTCCTTGAGAGGATCCCCACACCCTTGTTGGTTTGCTACCTAGAGACACTTTCTGGGTCACCATGCCTAGACATGGAGCTCAAAGCTCCTAGATCTAATGAGGCAAGAATTAGAGTTCAGGGTTGGTGAGGCCCCTGGAATTTGGAGAATAGATTATTGGAGAAGAACTCATAGATGGAACTCAAGAAATTTGCACAGGGACACCTATGTCTTTGGGAAAACCCAAGAAACCTTGAAAACCCACTGGGTCTGTGAACAACCTGAACAGAGCCTTGAAGGTTGCAATGTTGATATACATAGATAGTGTGACAGTGCAGAGTGCAGAAATTGTGTCTATTATCCTAAGCAATCTATGAAGACCCCTGAGAAGTCATACCTTAAGATAGGGCTACTAGAGACCAACCAGAACAAGAGCAAGATAGTGAACGTGTTAGGCTCTGTGGGACACGTGGTCTCTGTGACAGCTATTCAACTTTGCTGTAATAGTGTGAAAGCAAACACACATAACACATAAACAAACGAGTATAGCTACAGTACAATTAAGCTTTTTTTACTTTTTAATAAAAAAGTCAGTAGGACACCAGAGATATGGCTCAGTGGCATAGTGCCTGCCTGGCAAGCATGAGGTTGTGAATTTGATTCTCATTACCAAAAAAAAAAAAAAAAAAAAAAGTAGGAACTAAATTCAAAACTATTTAAAAGCATACAGAAAAATCCAGACCCTTAACAATGTAGCTGTCACAATATTTAAAATATAATAAAAATTAATTGAGATGCAAAGCCTGAGACAAGAGAATGGCACGTTTGAGAACAGTTTGGGAAATTTAGTAATACACTGTCTCAAAATAAAATATATTTTAAAAGGGCTAGGACTATAGTTCAATGTGAAGATTCTTTGTTCAGTCTCTTGTACTGCCAAAATAAGACAGAACCCTTCTGCTATCTTGGTAACTCTAAAACTGAAAAATACCATGGTTGAGAAAAAATGTTTAAATCGTGTCATCAGCTTGACAGCAGATTGGACACTGAAAAAGAAAACATCAGTAAACTTAAAGCTAGGACAAAATACAGTGTACAAATTGAAATTCAGAGAAAACAGACAAAAAAGAAAAACAGACCACCTTGTAGGTGTTGTCAAAATAACACATGATCTTAAAATTTTTCCAGTACTTGATGAAAAATATTAACCTACAAGTTAATATTAAAACAAAATAAGATTAGTTCATTTTCATATGTAGATGTTAATAAACTCAATCCATTTAATACACATTTAAAATAGTAATCAAAAAGTTTAACAAACAAAATTTTTTTAAAAAAACTATTCCTATGTATATAATAGTCAAATTTCTGAACCAACAAAAAAATGAACAATGACAAAAACAAAATCTTCAAAGCAGTCAGAGGAAAAGAAGCATGACATTTAGGACAAGAAAGGTAAGACCTAGTCTTACCTTCCTCAAATTCCTCAAATTAGCAGCCAAAGTCAGATCTTGAAAGTGGTGAAAGAAAAAAATAAAAACTATCAACCTAGAATTCTATGTTAAGCAAAAATATTTTTTTCTAAAAGAAGAAAAACACTAAAAAAAAAAAATCACGATATTTTGTTACCAGAATTAGTAAAATAATGGTAAGGAAAGGTCTTCAAGAAGGAAAAGAGAAAGTTGGATCTCTAGGAAAGAATTCAAGATGATCTCCACAAAAGAATGGAGAGTTCCTGAGATGGTAAACAGGTAGGTAATGTAAAGGATTTATTTTCTTATTCTTTAATTTATAAACATAATTGACCAGAGACAACTGAAATGTATTAGCTCTTTCTAATATCTGTAAGTTTAATATTTGAAAAAAAATCATACAAAGAAAGGTAAGAGAGTAACTATATGATATTGTTGTAAAGGTTTTAGATTAGACACTAAATAGTAAAGTACAAATTCATGGAAAAACTGTAAATTAAGGGTGCAAGTTGCAATGTCTAAGATATTAGAGATACAAACAAAAAGCAAAAAGCATAGCTAAAAAGACAGTGGAAGAAATAGAATGAAATACTAAAAGATTCTCCACCAATGCAAAAGAGCAGAAAATAAGCTGGGGAATAAGAGAGAAAGACAGATGAAACAAACAGAAACATGGTAGATTGAAACCTAAGTGGCTTGATGTTAATATTAAATGTAAATGGATTTTACAATCCATAACAAGCAAAGGTTGTCAGGCAAGATTTTTGAAAAATCAAACCCAGCTATGTGCTGTCTACAGTTGCTGTTCATCAAACAATACCATCAAAAATGTAAACATTTAAACTATAGATGGGAGAAAATATCACAAACTATATATGGCAAAAAGAAACCCTGAGTCTAGAATGTATAATGCAATATCATTCACTGTTAAAAAGAACACCTTTTTTAAATGCTCAAAAGACATGAACAGACAATTCACAATAGAAGAGTTACACGAGATCAATAAATACATGAAAAAACAACATTGTTAGTTATCAGAAAAATGTTCATTAAACACATAATGGAATACCAGCACACATCCCCTTGGGCAGCTAAAAATTTAAAAGACTGACAATAGTAAACGTTAAAGAGTAGAGTGTGAAAGAATTTGGATACATCACTGGTAGAAGTTTAAAATGGCACAACCACTTGGGAAATGCCGAATGTTCTCATAAAGCTAAACGTACACAAGGTATGATTAAAAAAATACAGTGAATGTTTAAGTTTTTTAAACATGTGCTATATATACATGTACCAATTCCACACAAGGACTGTAAACTGCAAACATGTACAAAAAAAAAAAAAGGAAGGAGATCAAGAGATTGGTGGAGCGGGGTGGGAGGGAAGGGAAAGGGGGTGAAAAAAGGAATAAAGATGTGCTCTGTCCATGTACTAACTCCCCATAAGGGATGCAAACATGTACTGCACACATCTACTATAAACCAAAATAAAAATTTTAAGAATGTATTACAGTAAAAGACACGTGGTCATTAATTCCTCTCAAAATATTAGCCCTTGCTGGGGACACACTTATCCCATCGTTCTTGCCATTTTCTGAACATTTCCGGAAGTCCACTTGTGTGAGTGTCTTTGGTTGCACTGTCATAGCTGCCTTGATGTCCAAAATGTTTCCCTTCATGATTGTTTTGACTTAGGAGAAGCGTCAGAAGATACAGCTTGCCATATTCAGCAAATAAGGTAGATAAGGACACACTATAATATTTTTATTTGACACAATTTACCATAGAAAGTAAAAAGCTTAAAATGTTCATTTTTTCCCCAAATACATTATTCCATTATTTTTGGCAATGTGTCTTTTACAGTAAACTGTAAGAAGTATTTTTAAAAATTTAAACATTCAGTGTCCTTTTGATTACCCTTGTATTCTGCGATCCAATGCTCAACCACTGGCCGTATCGTAAAGGAAATGAGATCACAGATTCATAAAAGATGTGGGATAGAGCATTCATAGCAACTTGATTCATAATAGCTATAATTTGGAGACTGCTCAAATGTCCATCTATAGAAGACTTGATAAACTGCAGTGTATTCATATGATGGAATATTATTCATCAATAAAAAGGTGCAGACTACTGATACATGCAACAAAGGAACAAAGACAAAAATTATGCAGTAAGAAAGAAATTGGACACATGAGGTGTGATTCAATTTATACCATGTTTTATAGCAGGCAGAATTTATCCACGATCCTAGATATATATTAAAGAGAATTGAAAACATACAGTTACACAAAAATTTCTACACCAATGTTCACAGCAGATTTATTCATACTAACAAAACATAGAAATATCCCAAATATCTATCAATTGATGAGTGAATTCATACCATTAAATAGTATTTTCCATAAAAAAGGAATGAAGCACTACTACATGCTATAACATGAGTAAACCTTACACACATTGTGTTAACTGAAACCCGAAGCAAAATGCCACATAGCATATGATTCCATTTATACGAAATGTCCAAAATAGACAAATCCATAGAGACAGAAAGTAGATTAGTGGTTGCCAGGGGCTGGAAGAAGGAGGAATGGGGAGTAACTGCTAATGGATGTGTGGTTTCTCTTTGGGATGATGAAAATGTTCTGGAATTAGAAAGTGGTGATGGTTGTACAACTTTATGAATATAGTAAATACCACTGAATTGTACACTTTAGAAGTTTGAATTTATGGTATGTGAATTATATCTCAAAAAAGAAACAAACCAAAAAACCTAATCTACATCAACAGAAATCTGAACAACATTTACTTCAGAATGTGGTGAATGGTAAATGACTGGGTAAAAATAGGAAAGAACTTTCTGAGGGAATGAAATGGTCTATATGTTGTTAAGAGTGTGGATTACATGGCTGCATGATTTTTTCACAAACTGTAACAAGAAGGAGCTGTATGCTTCGTAGGTAAATGTTTGTCTCAATGAAAAACAGAGAAAAAATTAGTCAAATTGGAATAGAATATTTCTTTAGTATGACAGTTTTATCATATGCATAATTTCAAACCAACAATCAAAGTCATACTTCCTACCGAACCCATTAGAAGTGTGTTGAACATGAGACCTAGATGTCCTGTTAGGGATGATTACATTTGACAAGATTCTGAAAGTCCCACCAATGTCATTAGTGAAATAAGCAATAAGGTTTCTGCCTTACAAAGGAGGTGGCAAAAGTCCATTGCTATTTACAGCTACTGAAATTGTTCACCTGAAAAACCTAAAGACACTGAGAAGTTTTTAGAACCAAGAGTTTACTATTCTAATTGTAAAACCAATAACTTTGCTAATAGTGAGTACTAATTAGAAAAGATAGTGGTTAAATCAATCCCATTAAACAAACAAATTCATAAAATGCCCAAATTTCAACTTAAGTGTTCAGGACCAATGTAAAGAAAGTTTTACTAAACTTTCTGAAAATAACTAATAATTTGAGAGTTCACCTCATCTTTGAGTGAGTGGTTTAATACAATTTTCTCCAAACCCATACACATATCCAGACTCATGTGAACTCCACAAACTTTTTATGAAACTCAAGAACAATGACTATAAAATGTATCTATAAGGACAGGTGTAGAAAAAGTTAGAAGAATAACCAGGTTGAATTTTCTTCTACCATTTACAAGTCTTCAATTAATTAAATTGGTATAAAACTGGCACAAGAAGAAGGATAATTCAATGGAAAGTAAAAAATAAAGACTGAATGGAAAGTAAAAAATAAAGACTGAGATATCAATGGGTAGATATAGATTAGCACAAAGTAAATGCAGAAATGCAGTAAGTGGAGGAAGATTAGCTTGTTACAGATTGAGAGAGCTGTCTACCTATAAATAAGAATAGATTAAAGGTTAAATGTGAAAACAAAACCATAAAAGCACTAGAAAAATGGATTATCATTTGTTAGACTGGAGAAAAATTTTGCGAATGGCTTTTAAATTATTTTTGCAAAACTAGATATTAGGGGAACTGACTTCTTAAAAATGAAAAACTTGTACAACACAGGAGTGTCTTTAAATTAAATGACAAACTATTGTAGTTAATTCGTCTCACTTACGTGACAGCAAAATGTCAATGTGGTTTGCTGGCCTCTAATTGGAAAGGCCTGAGGATGTAGTTGACCAGAAGTCTGTTCAAAGGGAGGCAGTTTGACCCAGCTATTCACCTTCTAGAAATCTTCCCAAAAGAGTTAAAAGCATCATTTTCAGTGACACACACATGCTCATATTTCTAGCTGTGAAATTTATGATAGCCAAATCTTGAAAGTGGCCTGTGTGTCCATCAGCAAATAAATGGATATAGAAAATGTGGTATTTATACACAGTGGAGATCTACTTTGTCATAAACAAAGTACACTTGAATCGTATGGAGGAAAATGGGTTCACCTTGAGACTGTAATGTTAGGTGAAATAAATCAGTCATACAGAAAAATATTGTCTTATACAAGAAACCCAAAGTATAAATAAAGAAAAGAGAAAAATAAAAGATAATAAGAAATATGAAAATAGATCTTTTGCAAATGGGAAGGTAACAAGGAGATGGAGGGAGTAGGGTAAGAAGACAGGAGAAAGGAATGAAGAAAGGAATTAAGATGTGTTATGTATGTGTTCCAACTCCTCACAAGGAAGTGGAAATAATTATGCACTGCAAACATGTACTAACAAAAGAAAAAGAGAAAGAAAAAGGAAAAATTGATAAAAAGAAGCCATTTAGTTGTCCCTAGTCTAGTCCTCCCACCCTTCCAGGTTAACGGTCCCCAGGAAAGAGAGAGATTTCTCCACTAGCTCCAGCCAAAAAACTGTTGAAGGAGTTTGGGTCAGCTTGAGTCACAAATTCATCACTGAATGGGCATTGTTTCTAGAGCAGATACTCTGACTGGTCAAGTATAGGTCACATATTACCCTATGGCAGGGAAATACAGAGGTCATGCTATTGAACAACGTGCAATTTACTCGTCGTGATACACAATTATTCTATTAACAGATGTCTCAGTTAGTTTGTCATTGCTGGGCCATGGTGCCCAATACCACAATTAAAGAAGAAATGTTTATTTTGGTATGCAATTTGTAGATGTTTTAGTCCACAGTCAGCTGGCTCCAAAGCAGGATGGCACGGCTAGGGGCATAGTAGAGGCAAAAGAGCTCATGGCATGGTAGGCAGAAAGCAGTGAGACTTCATTCTTCTTTCTCTTCTTATAGTTTCTAGGCAACAAGCCTATTGGTTGGTGTCACTCATACCCAGGCTGGGTTTTCCCTCTTCAGTAAGTCTATCACCCACACCCAGAACAATGCTGAAGCAGTCAGGGGACTTATCTTTTATTACACACCAATGACCCAGTCACCTCCCAAAATTCCCACCTATGAGCACATGAACATTTAAGGGAGTATCTACATAGACACCATAACAGAAGAAGGGAGAAAGTGCTAAATCATAGAAATAGTGAGTGTTCACTAACATATGAAAAGAGCTCTTACAAATTACTATGAAAGTGTGTTATCAAAGGCCATGAAAATCCATTTCTAATCAACATTTACTTTCTCAACGCCATTCTTTTATACCTCTGATAAATGCCTTCCAAGGTATAGTTGCTAATTTGACAAATTAAGCTGTAGTAATTTATTGCAAGACGTTAATATATCACAAGGAGCTTCTTCTGCCTCTAGGTGATGTGGAGAGTAGAGATGCTTTCTTCTGTTGTTGTTTTAATTCAATGGAGCACCTCTAATTGTGAGAACTTTAGGAATGATGACTAAGATGCAGTCCCTCAGGCAAGATGAAAGCTTAAACCTGTATTTCATGAATTCAATAAACTTTTCTTCTTTCGTCTCTCAAAAGTACAGGAGGACTTTATTCATATTATTTCCCCTTAGAGAACCTATAATTTTTCAGTGGTTTAATGTGATGGTTGCTTAAATGAATTTAGGGTCCTGAACTTTACTGATTTTGTTTCAGATTGTCTCATTGAGAGAAGCTTTAGGGTATTTTTCATGTATTTTATAAAGTTTTATAAATGTAAGTTTTTGCCCACTAGTTTTATCCACAGTTTGGCACTTTGTAAAAATACAAGCTGTGTGTTTAATTCCTGTATGAGATTATTCATAGAAGACTAACAGCTTAATATTTTTGAAAACCAAAAAAATGTTATTAACTTAGAATCTCCAAACCCACAAAGCAGAATTTTATGGGGTTTGTTGTGGTTGATTATTTGATCATAGAAAATCTTCCACGTTATTTTTATATGTCACTTAGAGAGAGAACCAGAGGCAAAGTGTAAGCTCAAGAGAGCCCCTCCAGGTTATATTGCATTGAATAAATCAAAATGTGTGCTCTACCCCTTATGTCCTGTGTGCTTAAAAAAGTTACTCATCTCCTCTGTGTTTTAGATCCATCATCTGTGAATGGGGATTAAAATAGTACACACTTTACAAGATCATTTTAGAGTGAAATGAGTTAAAGTGCTTTTAACAGTGTCTGGAAAAAAGTAGGTACACAGTCAATTGACTACAATTATTTTTTTATCTCATTTTTAAATATAACTCCCTTTCCTGACTGCTGTGACCTGATGCTATTCAAAGGGCTTTGGGAGGTTTAAGAATACTTCTTTTTCAGAATGTAGTTAATGAGAGTGGTATACATTCATTTCCTTGAACTACAATTATTTGGAAATGGGTATTACATCAATGGAAAATGAACAGTCACTATCATTACTCAGAAGCATGAAGAATTCTGAGTGTTCTTTGTTGTATCTATAGCCCTTATTCTATTATGATTTACCCACCAATATTTGTTTCTTCCTTTAATCTATGAACTCCAAACAAGACTGTTTAATTCACTACTGATTTCCCTGGATCCACCATGGGCCTGTCACTGATTGGCTGACTGAATACTTGTGAATGAATGAATGAACCAGCAAACAAAGAAACCCTTTCAGGCTTAGGATTCTCCCACCCTCCTGCTTAAATCCTTCTCCCCTGCATGGTTTGAGCACAGTGCATGTCAGAACTAGAAACCCTATGGGCCAACTACAGGAATGGTGCTGGGACAGGTTTCATCTCCTCAAAATCTATTTAAGGATCATTCTTCAAAAATTCTTTAAAGCCTCTTTTAAAAAGGAAATTTCTTTAGCATATATGCTTCAGCCATGAGTTTCAATTTCTTCTGTGATAAAATAAAAAAATATTATAGCAACTTAGTAACATCTTTTGGCTACTTTGAAGGAACATGATTTAAATTAGGGAAATTACAATGATGAGAAGCAAGCAATAAACGTGGTTCAATTTGCTGTGTTTTTTTCTGCTGACATTAACAAAAATATCACCTGCATAGACATTAGGTAATTGAACAAAATGAAATAGCTCAATCAGGAAATGTTTTGAAGTTTGATTTGGCTTGGGTGCAGTAAACACAGTCTTTAAAAAAAAGAAAAGAAAAGATCTAGGTTAGATTCCACTTGAGTGGTCCTTTAGTATCTATTTCTCTTTAATAAAACTTGACTTCTTTCAAGCTGGGTATAATGCACAGTTGGATCCAGTTTGGTTCACAGCTCACCAGGGTAATGTGGTTTACTCTGGTGGTGAGAGTGCTGTTGGTGATGACATCCACGTGCTGGTTTAACTCACATGCTTAGAATTTATGTGGGACTCAAAGTCTTCTTCTATAGCAGCAAATGGGGATCCCAAGTGGGCTCTAATGTGACAGACTCCTCAATTAGAAATGTCTGCAGAAGAAAAAAGATCTTTCCATTGCTCCCTACAGTGTTTCCATGCCCACCATCCAGTTCAGAACTGAACAAATGTCAGCTATATGTTTGGCTTTCATGTGGCCAGTTGAAACCCTTTCCCTTTTACCTTCAGAATCAATCAAGAAATAGCGACGAGAGCTGGAAGTAGGGCTCAGTAGTAGCGCGCTTTGCCTAGCATGTGCAAGGCCTTTGGTTAGATCCCCACATTGCATAGATTAATTAATCAGTCAATGACTGAGTCTCCAGTAGATGCAGATCAAAGCATCATCTATCTTTAATGCTGACTCACCTCAATGAGAAGATGTGGTTGGACTCTGTGGCCTAGAAATCAGGCTTCCATGTCTTGTTTCTCACATTCTCCACCAAGGCAAAGGATTAAGATTACCCCTTTGGACAGCAGACACTTCCTGGTTAACTGCAAACAAGGTCACTTTCTCCCATTTGAAAACTTCCTTACTCAGGGCCGATAGTAATGGCCCTTTCAGTTGTCTCCAGAAAGGAGACACTAGGCCACAATAGATGAACTTATCTGCTGAATTCAGAAGCAAGAGGAGACACTCTGGACAGACCTGAGAGAGAGCCAGGAAGGGTCACATCATCCTCAGGCCGTCAATCTCATGAGCCACTCCTTCTGCTTTGGGGTCAGTAAGAGAGGAAAGAAAGGAGCCAGCACTGTATCGGTGCAGAAGTTCTCTCTTAGCAACATGAGGACCAGCAAGTAGCTGTCCACTCTCAAGGTGTGCACTCCATGCCTGGCCTCCCAGTTCAAAACTGGCCTTTGGACTCCCACATGACAGCATCTCTGTCCTTGCCAAGGAGCCCTTCTTTGGCTTCCCTGTGGCTACTGACTGGTTTGGGAGAGAGAAGCAGAAACAGAGAGCACGCCATGTTTGACTCTGAGAGATTTCCTTCTCCATCATGCCTGTCCCTTCCCCATGGATCCTGCTTTGGGGTCAGTAAGAGAGGAAAGAAAGGAGCCAGCACTGTATCGGTGCAGATACACCTTTAAGAACTGAAGGTCAGTGCCCTCTCTTTCTAGAGCAGGCTCCTTAATTCTGTCATGGAAACCTAGGTAACTGTCACCCATGTAGAGATGGTTCCATGGATGGTTCTCCCACCCACCCAGCCTTACCCCCTGCCCTTTGCCCACACACCACAGAAGTTCCAGTGTAAACACAGACTCTGGCCATCTGATGATTGCTTGGACACTTACTGCAGTCACAGGCTGTGTTAGAAGATTTCTAGGGAGTTTTAATAGTCCCTGTATATACTTGGCTTTTTCTCTAATTACTGAATATAAAATTCTGAAATGAGAACCCTGTAGCTGACAGTAATAATTGCTATTGATTGTGTTGTGTGCTATTGGTCGTGTTGGGTGACTTCTTGTGCAGGAGGACCTCTTCATTTGTTTGTTCATTTGTTCATTCATTCATGCACTTAGTAGTCTTTCTGAGTATGTCTGGCACTGTGCTGAACCCTGGGATTATAATTTGGAATAATTATCAAGCCTGGTCTTTGGGGAGGCAGTCAGCAGAAAAGCATGCACATAGAGATATTTTATAGTATGGCACCATAGGCTGCTTTACCGAAGCATGCAGATTCCTGGGGAGCATTCTGCTCTAGGATGAGGGACATTTGGGGATCATTTAACTTAGTTATTAAATGAAGGTCTCAAGGTGAAAGCCTCCAATGTAAAGGCTGGTGGTGTGGGCAGGGTCTGGCCTCCTTTCATGTGAAGAGCAGAGGGTGCTTCAGGCACTAGGAGAGGCAGCTGGGCCCAGCCTCTGGATGGCTTTACAAAACCGAGTACGGAGTTTGAACTTCTTCATGCAACAGGAAGCTAACAGAGGTTTTAAGCCAAGTGTAACTGATCAGCTCTTTATTAGGGTGATCGCTCTGCCTAGGAGGGATGGCATCCATTCTTAGAAAGTTAATCCTTAAAGGCAGCAGGCATCTGGCTGCTGAGAAGCCTGGCTTTTAGCTTAGTGTTTGGAGAGGCTGGTGCAATATTGATGTAATTGAGCTTTTAGCAAAAAAAAAAAAAAAAAAAAAAAAAAAAAAAAAAAAAAAAAAAAAAAAAAAAAAAAAAAAAAAAAACAGAAAAAGAAAAAAAATGAAATCATAATGGCCAATATGTCTAAAGTGAAAAGAACGTGATTTGCCTTATAATAATACGCCCCTAAAAATAAATCTTTAATTCACCCTATGAATCTTTAATGGCCACAACGCAGCACAAAGCTTTGAAATTGAAACTTGAGATACAGGCGTTGCAAAATCAGCCCTGCACTGGGTTTGGAGCAGACAAATTGAGCAGTATGAACTATTGACACCTCCTGGTGGCAGCAGATGTGTGCTGTTTGCCTGGTCAAAACAAGAGGGAAATGAATCAAAGGCATTAAAAATACATAACACAGCAGCCCAGAAGGAAAGGACAGGAGGATTGAATGCCTGGGTGGTGGGTAGATCTCGTCCAGGCTGGGAGGAAGGCAGAGATGACAGAGAGAAGCCTCCTGGACCCAGGACGGCCACCACAGCTCTTGGTGAGGAGGCCGGAGGAAGGGCAGGCCTAACAAATTTAAAACCAAAATGTAGATTACTGAGATGGGTGCTCCAGCATGTCTGCTGGCAGTATTTAAAAGAAATTGCTTCATTTTTTAGTTCTGAACATGCAGCCTAATACATGCATTCTCATAATAATCTCTTTTAATGCCAAAAGCACTTTCTAACCTTCAGAGTTTTTCACTTACAGGACTGTGTTTAGTATAAAAGATGGCAACTACAGGGAAGAAACACCTGGAGTCATCTTATTTCTCACTCCTGCTTTTTATATTTACTTTATTATTATTATTATTTTAATCATGAAGACGACAGGGCATAGTGGTATGTGCCTCTAATCCCAGTACAATGGGAAGCTGAGGCAGGAGGATTATAAATTCAAGGATAGTTTTTACAGCTTAGCAATTTAGTAAGACCCTGCCTCAAAACTTAAAAAAGGAATCAGTACAAACGCCTTGAATTCAATACTCAGTACCACAAAAAACAAAAACAAAAACATGAAGACTTATGAGACTTGCAAACATGTGAGATACTGAATCACAAGTAACATAGGCTCAACAAATGCTGTTTTAGCCTGACATCCCTACCCGCTTACAGTGGAAAACCATAAGAAGGCAGAAAACATGAATCTTTGGTTTCTGAGTCTTGGGGTTAGCTATGCAAATGAAAATGGATCTGAAGTGAGCTAGAAGGTTTAAAGGTGCTGACTCAATTACTCACTTGCTGGATGATCTAGGACACATCCCATATCCTTCCTGGGCCTCAGTTTGCCTAGTAAGTAAGATGAAAAGCTCAAATATGCAAAAATCTCTGAGGTCTAGTAGAGCAGGGCTACATTTGAAACTTCATGGGTTTTAAGCTCTTTTGTCTTTATAAACCTCCTCTTTCAGAGAAATAAATACAATTTTAAAATTATATTACTGCTTTGGTAGAAGACAGACAAATCAAGCCTAGATTATATTCATCTTTATACCAACACAATTGAAGTATATGTCTTGCTTATTGCGTGAAGTGAAACATTCTCATAGGCCCAAAGGCTGCTGTGGGCCCTCCGGCCTAGGCCTGCTGAGCCCACAGGGCCTGGCCCTGTGGAGGTGGGGGCAGATCTGGACACAGGAGAGGCAGAGGATCACAGGGTTAAAAGTGTGAGCTTAGTTTAAAAAGAACCTGCAGTCAAACTCACGCCCTCGACATTTACTAAGTGTTTGGCCTCAAGCAAGTTATTTAACCTTTCTGGACCCCAACTTTCTCAAATGCACAACAAAAATAATAAATCATTCCAACTCTACAGGTTTGCTGGAGAGTTCAGTGTCACTAGGCCTCCTTACCAGGGCCCACCTTGCCCCTGCCAAGCGAGTAGGATCTCTTCTCCTCGTGCACAGCTGCATGGCTTTGGGGTCTTCTCTCGGAACAGCGCCCGGGCAGTCCAGGTGGACACTAGCTGGTGACTATCCCCAGCCCTGGGCACAAACTGATGAACCTTGCAATGATCAAAGAGGCCATCGTCCTTCTCTGTGGATTATGTAATTCCTTTATTTTAACAGCATTCTTTTGGGGGTGTACGTACAGCGATTATTAAAGAAAAAAGTATAAGATTTATATAACTGAATGTGTCATTATAGGTTATTACTGGAAAGCAAAAATATTTGAAATGTGTATGTGTGTGTGTGTGTGTGTGTGTGTGTGTGTGTGTGTTTGGGTCTTTGGGTATCCTAAAGTTCCCATAACTACATCTGCTTAAGATTCTGTGGGTCTGCAAAGCTCATATTGTTGATAGAGAAAGGTTATTTTTGCTTTACCAAAGACCCATCACATAGGTCAGTGGCACTTCCTTGCTCAACTGCTATTCTTCGGGCATTAATTTTAATGTTTAAATAGCAAGTGCATTTTCCAAAGGCTGCATAAAGCACCAGATAAGTAGAAGACCACTGGCTTGGGAAGAGCAAATGCTCAGCGAAGCCTTTCGCATAGAGAGAATACTGAATATCTCTACCATTATTTAGCATCAGAATCAGTTATGGTTGTCTGACTGATGGACAATTTCTTTCCGACCCGCTCTCTTTGCAAGTGACCTATACTGTCTAGACAGTTGCATATTATTTATACATTCATTTCAGATTTTATGGAGTCTTCTTTTTTTTCTTTTTACTAAAGTTGTGCTGGTTTCATGCAGCCAAGTAACTACTGGAAATGTACCCCAGGAAAAGTCATGTAATTGCGGCAGGTGAATGCTGGCTTTCTTAGAGTTGTGACACCATTAAAATAAAATAAAATGTAAAAACTGTCTTTTTAAAGACAGTAATATGAGTGCTGGAAAAAAATGAGACCAAACTGCCTAAGTCTTGTCCCCACTACCAAACAGACTCACACACACACACACACACACACACACACACACACACACACTCAACCTCCTGTCTTCAGAGTAGCAGCAAGCCATGGAGAGAATTAAAGACAGCTAATTTCAAAGGTTCTTAATCAATTCAAGTTGATCCCATTTGTTGATTAGGGAGTCAAAATGCATTATTTGCATGCTGTTTCAAATTCAGAATTTTTTTTTTTTTTTTTTTTGAGGAGGTTGGAGGCTAGAGAAATCTTTTGCAGAGCGATCCCCGTGGGCAGAAAGGGAGTTAATTTGAAAACTCTGGTGAGTCTGATGAGTTGTGAAAGTTCCACATGAAACGTTTATAACGGATTCTTTCAGGGTGGTGAGTTTTTTGGTGTGTGTGTGTGTGTGTATGGGAGTGTGTGTGTGTGTGTGTGCACACGTGCATATGTGCAGCTTTTGGAAGGCGTGAACATGTGACTGAAGCTTTACCTAAATATCAGGGTGGGAACTGCAATGTCTGATTTCCATCCAGATACTTGGTGCTCGTACAGACATCACCACCAGAGGAAGAAGAGCGCAGCAAAGTTTAGAGGCTGAGTCGGGGCGGCTCCCTTCCTGCTGTCTCCGCAGCTGGAGGCTGGTGCTGTGCGGCTCTCGTGGCCCTTCTTACACAGTGATGCTCAGTGCAGAACACTGTATTTCTCTGGCTTCTGTGTTGGGTTCCTTCAAGCTGGAGACCTGGGAAGCTCCTGGAAATGTGTCCTAGCCTGAGTGAGAGGAAGAGAATCCTTGGGCTGGCTCTCTTGGGGACCAATGCGCAATGCAGCCAGAAGTGAGGACATGCATCAGGAAGTCCCTCCCCTCTGATTTCACACCCCACTGCCTTTTGCTCAGAAAATCTCAGCCCTGCTTAGAATTGATGTGTGTGTCCTACATATCATGAGGAGACTACTTCTTTAGGGCAAGATTATACATTAACCTATTTGCATCTCATTTCTGTCAACTGGGGATGGTGAAGGTGAACATTTCATATGAATTCTACAAAGGGAGAATGTAACTCCAATGGCATTAAATCTGTACTGCGTCTGGAACCTTCACCCTTATGCCCTAAACAGTAACCGCATGTGCTGCCTCCTACTGGGAGTCGCTACTGACATCTTCAAGATTACCCTGGCCACCAGTGTCCAACCTGTCCTTTATATCAACCAACACCAACATTTAAATGTAAAATTTGCTTGACACGTGACTGAAGTTATTGTGGATGTAAAAAAATCACCACAAGAAAAGGTCACAGTCCTCAACTCCCTCTCAGAAGACAGAAAGTTTTACTTGCCTAAATAGTCATTCTAAAACACACCACTTCCTTCCATAACAACACAAATGGGCTCTTTTCAAAGGCTGTTTCTTTCTTGGCCTCGATTTTATTTTCCATTCCACTTCTACAGTATAAGATTAATTCCCACATTTTGCACATTTCTGGGAGTTCAGTGCACATGTTTACTGAGGTGTACAGCTCTCAAATAACTTTGGGGCCTCTTTCACCCACTGTTAGGAAGTATATTTAAAAGAAATTGCCTTTTATAGATTTAAATTACAAAAGTACTGATATCATGCAAAAGGAGGTTTACTCATGCAAGCATACAAATAGGTAAATCTTAGGGGAAAAGATACCAAGACTAATATGAATGTAAATAGGATTAGCTGCTTGCATTAGCTGTGGCTGTGAAATTTAAAATATTTTCTGTCAGGTTATTCTTCAAAATACACCTATATTTCATGTGTGCATTTGTAGATATTTGGGAATATATTTCACTTTGTCTTTGATTGGAATTCAGAAGCAAGGATAGACAACAGCGCTGACTTCTACTTATTGGAAGTCAAAGTAGAAGTGAAATTTAGCCTTCTTGAAGGTTAAATATTTATGGATATAAAATTTTAAATCTCTGGAAAAATATGACAAGTGTGCTTAAGAAAATGTAGATTTGTATTATAAAAGAATTAAAAAATTGAGTATAGTAATATTATTACCTTCTCCAGGGAAGCCTTATTTGTACCCAAATATTAGTTGAAGTGTAATTAGTCTAGTCAGACTAATTAGATTAGTCTAACCAGATTAGTTGAAGTATAGTTAGTCTAACCAGGGATAGCAAATGATAGCCCAGGTCAAATTTTGTTTCTTTTTTAAAATTTCCCTCAACATAAGAGGGTTTTAACATTTTAAAATAGCTTTTAAAAATCAACAGAAGTATAACATTTCATGACACAAGTTAGAAAATTTAACTTTTAGTATTCAACAATGAAGTTTTAAAATAGTCATGCCTATTTTTTTTTTCAACTCTTGCTTGCTCTTGTACTGTAATGGCAGAATCAAGTGTGTGACAGCAACCTTAGCACCTATGAGGTCTATGACATTTACCATCTGGCCTTTTATGGAAGTTTGCCAACTCCAGGGCTAGAGCAAAAGTACCTTCTTGCATTATTTGGTAAAGAATCAAAATTGGACTGTTCGATTTGGCAATCAGTTTGAAGCAGTACTTCAATTGGCTGTTTGAACTTAGATTTCATTTTCTTAGCTGGAAGCATCAAAAACCAATTATACATACAAAAGTATTGGTTTTTAAAAAATTAATCCACAATGTAACAGTAGCACCCAAGGAGCCACAGGCCTGACACTTTGTGGGGAGGAATGCAGCAGGCTGAGGGGAGAAGAGACAGGTTCGGAGGCCCAACTTCTTGAACTCATATTGTGGGTCTGCTACATAGGATATTTGCTTAAGCTCGTTGTGCCATAGTTTACCAGTAAAATGGAGCAATAATGACAACTTGTCTTACAGGGTATTTTGAAAGAACCAAGTGAGATGATGCATATAAAATGTTTAAAAGAGTGCCCAGACTATGCAAGGCTCAATTACTGCTATTATTATCATTACTATTTTAATAGGATGTTTGTGTTTAAATCCTTGTGAATTCAAGAGTAGATTCCTATTGCAGAAGCTTCAGTTGTTTAGGTTGGAACATTTTTGAAGGGTTCACTATGGGAGAGTGCTTTGGGGTTTTGTTAGCAGGACACTTCCACGTGAGGTGTGTACTCACCGAGGTCAGAATGCTACAAATATGCCTTCTAAGAGACACTGATTATTTTTTGCGAGCTGAGTTAATCTGATCTCAGAGGATGGGATGGGTCTAACAGAACTGGAATTTGATATGCTTTAACCTAGCCTGTCCTATGGCACGTAACATTAGATCTACTAGAGGATATATAAGATCATCTAGCCCATCATCTTTAAGTAAGGATATCTAAGCCAAAAAAGTGGGATGGATTCATCCAAGGACACACAGTGAAACAATAACAGGGCCTGAACAAAATTCAAGTCTTTTAACTCTTAGACTTGAGCTTTTTTAAAACAGTAAAAGCCATATATTCAGTATCCATTCTCTTAGCACCAGGATGCCTGTCACTGTACCTAGCACATACTAAGTACTCAGTACAAGTACTCTTGCTCACAAATAAGATATATGTATGCACCAATTCTCTAAGATGAATGCATTCATGATGTATCATAAACATGTGCCAATAAAATGAATACGTTAATGAATGAGCTCCTTGAAATCTTCAAAACCCTAAGACACACACACACACACACACACACACACACACACATGCACTCACACAGGATAAAGAGATTTATTGCAGTGGTTAAATGAAGAAAATTGTCCAGAGGAATTTTTTATGGTAGCTCTTGCCTAGTTTCCTGAATCTGAGCATCTGCAGTGATTACTAGTATCCAGCCCATCATGCTTTCGCCAGGTAAGTCTGAATTATTAGTAATTTGGCACATATATATTCAATTTATGCTTTCCCCTTTACATTTTTAATGTATTCATAATTTATACAATAGTGTATTCTATGACTCTTCATAAGCAATCTTCAATCTATATTAAAATAAGTATAGTATGCATAAACAAATAAATGAATCGACATATAAATGGATAAAGAACTGTTGTGGTTTCAGTGTGAAGTATCCCCCAAAGACTTATGCAGTGAAGGTGTTGACCTCATCAATGGTGGTCCACTGATGAGTTCATAGCTGAGGGGGCTATAAAAGATGAGGCCCAGTTGGGGGAAGTGGGTCATGGTGGTGTGTTTTGGGAGAGTATGTCTTTTGTTCAACCCCTTCTTTTCTCTCTCGCTTTCCTGCTTGCCCTGCTCCATGGATGCCATGAAGTAAGCAACTTTTCTCCGTCATGACCTTGTACCATGATATTTGTGTCTTGGAGCCAGCTGAGGCAGGGACTGCCACCTCTGAAGCCATAAACCAAAATCAACCTTTCTCTTTTAGGTTGCATACATCAAGTATTTTGTTCCCGCAGCAAAAAGGTGACTTACACAGGAAGTAAAGTAAAAATGTGGAGAATAAACAGATAAATAGAGTAAAAGAGGGACAGTCTATCAACTATCTCTTTTAGATTAGCACAGAGTAGGTGATTAATGAACACAGGTTCACAGAATGACTTGATTTTGGAGTGGTTTTAAACCTGCACAGTTGTAAGAAAATGTTATTTGATCATTAACTTGAGAAAACTGGATAGATTATTCCAGAATCCTTGAGTTAGACAAAATTCTGGGGTCTATCCTTAAGTGGGATCTGGGAATAGTAGAGTTCTTCTTAGGGTAAGTCTGATATATGAACATCTGAATTCCCAAAACAGATCAAGAAGGAGCGGATCTCATTACTCAGTCATTTGCTGAGTCCTGCATGTTTTCAGGTCCAATACTAAATGTTGGGAATCCAAACTTTTGTTCCTGCCCTCATATAGTTTATAGTCCAGAGGGGCCACTGCTGTCTATTACAGTATAATGACACTTCACAGAAAATGTGACAGGAGGTCTGGCTTAGTGCTATCTTATTTAGCAAAACATTTTGAGTGCTTTTGAAGGAGGACAGATTGAGGAATACATTAGTAGGAACATGCTCTCCTGGGGTTCAGTGGTTTGGACTGTGCTTCCCATAAGGAAACAACATGATCAGACTCCAACCACCAGAATTTGGGGGAGTTTCTAGTCTCAATGAAGAACTTGTGAAACAAAAAGGCAGGGAAATTTGTCACCTCTAGTTCTGCCTTAGTCCATACAGGCTACTTTTCTAAGGCTGTGTGCACAAGTCAAGTTCATTTGGAAGAAGTGGGAAACAGGTCAACTTCTGAGGCTGTATCAAAGTAGATCAGACAGCCCTGTGGTTTGACCACATGTCATCAATTGGCTATTGTCTCAATATGATTATGAATATTCATTTCACATAAATAATAAATAATTGATATTTTATAAGGATTAACAAGTTGTGCATTTGACAGCTATTTAGTGGAAGCATTTTATGAGTGCCTAAATTATACAAAAACACTGATATGTACACTGAAAGATAAAGCCATGAAGGTATGATGCTTAGATCTCCATTCCAGGAAGAACCTGCCATTTAGTTGCAACAAAGGCAGTTATCGGCCTCTAGCTACCAGCCTTCAGAATTCACCTCAACTTTTAGCTAATGCCAGGCTATTCCTGAGAAGTCCTCAGCCAACGATCAAGTCTTGGCCAATTTTTCCAGGGCTGTGCTCTACCAATGGGCAACTTTTGTTCTGGAACTCCTTGTTGAGTTGGCTGAAATTTTATCAGTTGACCATCAGGTTCTGAGGCTCTGTCTTCCTACTCCCACTTCCTCCCACTTCTTCATTTCATAAGTGTCAGATCTACATCATGATTAATGGCTACTCTTTGCCAGCCCTGCTTCCTTGCTTATTCCACACTGTCCTCTGGTCCCTGACATTTTTCAGGATTCACAGCATCCCCTTGAGTCTAGGCAAAACCTAATGACTCATTTCTAACAAATAGAGGCCAACAGATGGATGTGATGTCACTTTATATTTAGGTTACAAATGCCACAACTGTTTTCTTGCTGGCACCCTCTTGTTCTCCCTCCCACACACTCACTCTGATAAAGCAGGCTACCATACTGGAAACAGTCCCTCAGAGAAGCCCATCTGGTAAGACACTGAGGTTGGCTCCAGGCAACAACTGAGGCCTTCAGCTCAATAGCTTGCAAGGCAGTGAATCCTACTAACAACCCTCTGAAGGACCTAGAAGCAATTCCTTCTCCAGGTGAAGCTTTAGATGAGACCAGAGATTCAGCTACCTTGATTACAACTTTGGAGATACCTTGATTGGAAGGTACCAGTTAATATTTATCTGTGTCTTGACCTAAAGAAACAATTGAGAAATTTCTTACCAGCAACAGCTAAATAATGTGCTCCTCTTCTAGCTCTCTTGGCTATTATTTCCAAGAACTCTCCTAACTCCTAACTCTATTGTAGCCTCTAACTTCAGGAGGATCCAACTGACATATGAGCTATCAAATCAGGTGATGGGAGAAAAGTCAAGTTAGGAATACAGAGCAAGTGGGATGAAGAGCAAGAGAGAGCAGTGCTTCAAGGTGTGAGGTTGAGAGAAGCTCGAGGTGGGATCTGGAGCTCCAGAAGAAGAGTGAGCTGAGAGCTTCCTTTTCTAGGACATCTTGCTGCTGTCCTCCCCATCTCTCTCCACCCCTTCCCAGTTCCTCCGCAAGAGTCTTTGCAGTCATAGAAAGTCATATCGAGATTAAGGAAGTATTTCCTGGCTCTGAAAATAAAATTTCTCTTTACTATCTTGTGAATTAGGGACAGAGTAAAGCTTTCTGCCAAAGTGCTATGTCCCAAGACTTTCTACAAAAAGCCCTGAAAAAGCTGGGAGAGATACTGCTCCTTCCTCCTGATGTGGCCCTTACTGCACTGTGTCATGGTTGCAGGCTTCATTGTCAACCTCCCTAAGCACTCAGAGAGACCCTTGAGGGCACAGGTGGCATCTTACTCCTCGCTGATCTGTTACTGTTTCACAAGGTTAGTAGGTAGGGTGGCTCACGAGGATGTATGAAGCCAGCTAAACAGGGAGTAAGTGTGATAAACATAACTAAGCAGTTTCTAAGTAATTATGCAGATGTTCCCATTTCACCCTTGTAAGTCAATGGATAGGTACCATTATTTCTGTCTCACAAGCAGAAGACCACACATGATGTAGTAACTTGCAGGAGGCAGAGCTGGAACTCAAGTTCAAGCAGTGGGGACTTTGAGTTGCCACTCAGCATAAGGGCTGAAATAGCTGAAGTCTCCTGGCCTTCAGCCTGAAGTTCGATTCTGCCACTTGCGTTCCGGAGCTGCATCTCCAGGCAGCAGAATCTGTCACCCTTCTTGCAGCCACTGGGAATGCAGCATGTTTGGTCCTCTTCTCACTGAGTTCTGTGGGGTGCCTGTCAAACACCCCTGTGGCTGACCTTGGAGTTCAGCCTCCTCGGAGGCCAAGACTGACACGGAAGCAAGAATAATATTCTATTTCCTCTCCAGCTTGTTTGATTGCAACTTTGCTGATTTTTGGTTGGTTTTGGTGTTGTGGAAACATAAACATTGTCCATCTTTTGAATTCGGCCACAAGTATTTGTTGGAACAGGAGAAGCTGAGTCAAGCAGAACACTTCTCTTCATTTTGGAGTCGTTTATCTTTAACTACCTCTCTCCCACTTTCAGTGAACAAAGTTCCTAGTTGTCATGGAGAAGCAGTTTCAGGGAACTGGTTTTTCCCAGTAATGTCAACAGAGACAGACAACAGGGTGATACACAGGCTGCCGCGACAGCTCTCCAGGCGTCGGGATGCACGTGTTCTCCTTGTCGCATGGACTCTTCACGCTGGGCAAACATCTGGCAGTCACTGTCTATTCACATTACAGTGACAGCCGGACAGTTGCACGATTATTAAGCAAAGTTTGATTAGCTGCAGTTTTTTTCAGAATTAGAAAATACATGTGAAGAGCTATGGAAAGTGTTCTTTATTGATTAAATGTAGTCAAAAAATTGTTTTGAATCATTAAATTTCTATACAGAGCTTGGGAATACAGTGCTTTGATCAAAATCTTTATTATGTTTCTAATACATAATATAACAAAAAGAAAATTGATTTTTTAGAAGCCAGACTTTTTTTCATTTTTCTTTTCTGTACTGAGAATTGAACTCAGAGCCGTGTATAAGCCAGCTTTACCACTGAGTTACATCCTCAGAACTTTTTTTTTTCAAATTTTACTTTTTAGACAGGGTCTTGCTAAACTGTTGGGCTGCCCAGGCTGGGCTCAAATGTGCCATCTGAGTAGCAGGGATGACAGGCAGCCCCATCACACCCTGCACTCCCTTAATCTCCATGCGACCTTCCTCCACTATTAGGGACTCGCTCCGAAGGCCTGGAGAGAGAAACAGCAAATGGAATCAGAGGGATGCAAGGATGCTGCTTTGACAGGGTAGCATCAGTTAATTCTCTGTAAGAGACAAAGACAAGATCAACAAACCAACATTTTAGTTTCCTGCTTCCTTAGGGAAAACCAGTGTATGGACTGGTGGCGCGAACATCCCTCTGCTTATTAGAAATGCAGAATCTCAGGCCCCTCCCAAACCTATGGAACCAGTTTGCAAGATGCCCAGGTGTTGCAATGCCCATTAAAGTCTGAAGAATTGCCATAGTGCCACACTTGTCTGTAACCAGCTGTACCTGCCTCTTATTTCCTAGTATCTTTAAAATGAATAATTCTGCCTAGAGCAGTTTGTCTTGACATGGGATCTCCCAAGCTCTAGTATCATGAGATGCTCTTTAGAGAAAAGCATTCTGTGGTCAGACATGTTTAACATTGCATACTATTAATTAGCAATGTCAGTTAGCTTAGTAAATGCACTGAGAAGTCCGCAATAAAGGAATATTTTAACTATCACCAACTTATTTGACCTCTAAGCCATTTTTCACATAAAATTGGGTATCGTCCTATAGAATTAGTGTTCACTGAACACACTCTGAAGAAAATGGTTTTTAAACCTCCCTTAACATTCATGATCCTATAAAATAAGCATTCTCCTTGAATTTTAGATAACTTTGTGTTGCAACAGATCATACCTCTCAGCAATTATCAATCAAATCTTAATGTCTATCTTTTTGGCTGTGGGAACTTCTAGAACACTTTGCCTAAAAACCTACATCAAAAGTTTAAAAATATGCAGGATGACCTATCATCCTGGTTGGCACAGAGATATCCTTGATTTTAGCACTTGATTTTAGCCCTTACTGACTGACTTGTAGTCCCTTACAACATGGTCACTCTAAGAATAAATTATTCTTAACAAAGTGACACCATCTTCCCCTTCTCTTTCTTCACTTCCTGATCACATTCCCATCTCTGCCTCAGTCTTTCAAATTATCAACACAGATAGGACCACCAAGAAGTCTGATCAAATGGAAAGACAAGAGGTGAAGAGTAGTGGAATTTGCATTCATAATCATCTAGGTTTCTGTTTCAGTGAATGGGCTCATCCCATTCAGTTAACCTGATACGAGAAAAATCCCAAATAGTGATTCCCAAATAGGGATATAACTCAGTGGCGCAGTGCCTGCTTGGCCAGTGCACGGTCCTGAGTTCAGTTCTCCGTACCTCCCGCCATGCACAAATAGTGATTCACCCTACTGCTAAAAAATAAAGGTCTGTTCTTGAGGAACTGTTATGCATGCTAAATAAATCAGCTATATTTTTATGTCTTTTATCAACTCTTGAAGAAATGTCATATTCCCTGTAGTAATTGCATCCAGATTTTTTGAGTTTTTAGGTATGGGCATTTGGTGCAGCAAATATCAAGATTACCCCCACCCTGAACATTTTTCCCCATGAGGCTTTTAAATAATCTTATATTTGGTTGACAAGATTAGCATATGTATAGGTACTTCCTAGTTCAGAGATTTTTTTTTTCCCTGAGATCCAATCTCTAAGAAGTATTCTTCTTTGTTAAAGACTTGTGGGCAGTTTCTGAGTCCCCACTCTGTCCCTCATAATTCTAAATTCCAGCTTCACTTCACTGTGCATTTTCATAATTTCAGTTAAACAGAAAATTTAAAGACACCATTGTGATCAAAATTGGATGCTGATTTTTTTTTGCAAAACAAAAACAAGAAAAAGCATCCTTTAAATAACAATATTTTCTGATGTTAATGTTGAATTAATCCAAGAAATGAATATGTATTGATGGTATTCTTTTGGGTTTTGAAAATCCTTACAACCACATAATTAAACGAGTGCCTTTAGAAATACTGATAAAAGCCCACTGCCATTCAAATATCTATACAAGACAATGCCCCTAAGCTGTGGGCTTGGGAGATTAGTTTGGCCACGAGCCAGTGTTTATCACAATATTTCCATCTCAGCTGATAAAATTTAATCATTCTTATTTAAATAGAAATCAGAATTAATGCAGGTTTTAAAGAGAAGGAATAATAAACGCATCACACTATCTTTATTTCAGAGCTCCTGGCATATATTGTCTATTTAGAATGGAAATGCTAGCGCATGTTGTGTTGTTTTCCCACCATGCACTTTCATTCCTGAGTCCTCAAAAATAATGAGCTATTGCTGCTTGAATATTTATTTCTTCAGCTCTGCTTTAACTAAAATGATTTCCACTCTTTCCTCCAGTGGGACGGGCAGAGCTTGGAGTGTGGTGGGAACACACCTTGAACAGGAGTCAGCAGGGGGTGAGCACCATGGAGGGCTTCTCCCAGGCTGATGATGGGTTTGGACCCATCCTTTCCCATCCTCCTGCCTGGCTCCTTTGAGATATGAGAAGGCAGCTGCTGTGGACTTAGAGAGCTGCCGGTTTTGAACCAGAACCACCCTGTGCAGCTAGCGGGGCCAAGTCTAGAGTCCAGCCTGTCAATGGAACTGTCAGGTCCAGCAGGCTACGGAAAGCACTGAGACCCTGAAGAAACTTTCGTGGCCATCTCTTTGAGCCTCCTCATTTTGGAGATAAGGAAGTGTGGCTCAAGAAGCAGAGGTGATTTGGTTGAACTCACCCGTGGAGTTAAGGATAAAGCCAGGGTACAAATCAGATCTGCAAACTCCAGCCTGGTGTTCTGTTGGCTTGGTAATATTTTTTTTTTTAAGCTCAGGCTACAACTTACCGCCACTCTGTTTGATTCTGTCTCCTCAGTACCTTTTTAGTTAATATCTCAAGTGACTCAATACTAGACCAAATTCATTCAAACTAAAACATCTCCCATCCACAAAGCTAGCCAACCAAACAGAGGAATCACACTCCCCGCCTAGATTCTTCTTTCTTGGGTGCAGAAATGGAGAGACTATTTTCTTTCTTTTCTTCCTTTAAAAAATATTTTAAAATTTAAATATATCTTGTGTTTAAATACTTAAAAAGTTGTCCATAATGTCATT
Organism: Dolichotis patagonum; assembly: GCA_004027295.1. NCBI lineage: Eukaryota > Metazoa > Chordata > Mammalia > Rodentia > Caviidae > Dolichotis > Dolichotis patagonum. Next base: position 78,472 of record PVJX010000689.1, read on the forward strand.
GTTTCTGTATGTACTAACATTCGAAAAACCAAATAAAATAGTTACAGCAGGTAAAATGTATTGACCGTTTCCCATGTACTAGTCACTGCTACAAGCACTTTCATCTCCTTCAGTTAGACAAGGTAAGTACTGTTTTTAACCCCCATTTAAAAAATGAGGAAACTGAGGGGCAAAGAGGTCAAGCAACTTGCCCAAGGTCACCCTCCCAACAAATGACAGAACTGGATTCTAACATAAGCAGTCTGGCTGTGGGGCCCAGGCTCCTAGCCTTGACTCTGGGAGACTTGAAAATGTAGATTCTCAGTTCAGCTGGGGCTATGGACTTACCTTTTAAGTTGTATTTCAGTCTCGGGCTTTATCATATGTCTCATTGTTTCCATGGCCATATAATTTCTCCTAACTAGGAATTGGGCCCCGTTAAAGTCAGTTAGTGTAAATAATCAGATATGTTAGGACAGGCATTTTGGAATCCATTTGATTCTATTGCTTTTGACTTTGTTATGAATTTTAGTTTTGGTTAAGGGTGTATCAGACTTCAAAACGTCTGGTTAGGTCATTTAAGAACTTTCCTGAGACTTCACAACCCTTTAAGACTTCCTTTCAAATTCAGACATTTGCCCTGTCACCACGCTCTTACAAATGTTTTGAGAACCAGTGAAACAATGTTTTATTCAGTCATGAAAATGTACAGAAGCCCATTAATCTAGTATCAATGAGACTAAGATGTTTCACATAAGGAAAATCTCAAGATAGCTAATCTTTAGATTTCCAAGGGCTGGAAAATTTTTTCTGAATAATTTTTTGATGCTCACATATCCCTTTCTGTTTAGCAATTTCTTGGTAACAGGGCTATAACTATAACCACGAATAATATTCTATCTGTACTAGTGAGAGTTTGCTGGGAAAATGCCCTCTTAGAATGTAGAAATTTAAAAAAAAAACCTGATACTTTGAAATGACAACATTTCCTAAACTACTTAACATCCCGATATCTAAATATTGAAGCAGAATCAATGTATCTTTATGATAGTACAAGAAGTTGAATACATACGAAGTATAATTGGAATATATGGTGAATGTTTATGTTTTCAAAAATTTATTACAGTAAAACACAGATTGCCAATTGTTCCTCTCAAAATATTTCCTCTTGTTTTAAACATTCTTAATCCCACAGTTACTGCCAATTTTTTTTTTTTTTTTTTTTTTGTACTTGGAATCAAACTCAGGACCTTGCACTTTCCAGCAGGCACTGTGCCGCTTAGCTATATCCCCAGGCCGAGTTGCCATTTTCTGAAGCAGTTCTGGGAGTTCTCTTTTATGTCTTAAGTCCTGCTGTCGTGGCTGCCTCAATGTCCTGAATCAATTGAAGATGTTCACCATTTATGGTCATTTTTACACTGGGTGGGGAACCGATAGAAGCCACATCTTGTGGATAAGATGGATGAGGAGGACACACTGGGATGTTCTAACGAGCCTGCCTTTCCATTGGGTGGCACTTGGCAGCAGCATTCACTGTAGTTTCGATCATGCCTCGTACAGGCACAAAAGAAGACTTTCAGAGCTGCTTCACAAGTGGCAAGAAGGGCGAGATAGGTGTGCTTGAAGCAAGGCGGAGTATTTTGGAGCGGATTGATGGAAACGTGTCTTTTACTGCAATACATTTAAAAAATGTGAATACTTACTGTACTACATTTTAATCACCTTTTGTATGCCACTTGCATTTTAATGAGTGCAGTTGACTGATAGGGCATGAGTAGAGGGGTGGTAAGCTTTTGGGGTGGCCTATTCATGCTTTCTGTCACAGGTGACCAGACCCAGGTGACAATTCTAAAGGGAACAGGGTAGATCAGTTGGCCTGTGCCACGCTGCAACGAACCGCAGTGAAATTATTGTTACACCTTGGCCAAGTGAATCTCAACCGGATGCTCTGGGAATCCCAGGCTACCAGGTGACTTGGCATCTCCCTACTTCAAAACCTCACAATGGCTGCAGTGAACATCTTGGGAGTACATGTAAGTCTCTGTGCATGAAGGCGAACCTTTCTCAGGATAGGTACCTAGCTGTAAAACTGTAAGACACTCTCAAGTTTATTGACACTGCTAAATGGTTCTCCAAAGTGATCACACCAGTTGACATTTTCATCAGCTATGTATAAAGGTCCCCATTTCCTACTATGCTTAACAACCTTTGGTTTTATTGATCTCTTTAATTACTTTCCTTAGCTTCTATATTTTATTTAGTCTTTGGTAAAATCAATGTTTTAAGGTAATAACTTAACTTGGGAACTTTTGAGTGAGAAAAATATTCCTCTATTTCTATTGGGCAGTGACTTATAAGTATGTCTGAACTTAAAAGGTCAGCCAGATAGACAAAAGAGTTACACATTGAATGGCATCAGAGGCTGTGCAAATATTTAGTTGCTTGAAAGATAATGTTGGTATAAACAAGACACGGCCCAACCCCCACAACAGTGTTTTACTTTTCAACCCCTGAGCTTGAATTCACATGCTAAGTAAGTGATCTGTTTCTGAGCTACACCCCTAAGTCCCGCTGTTTAGATTTCTTAAAGATCCATGTAGCAGTTGTCTAGACATAAGAGAGAGATATCATATTTGAAGTCGCCCGGTTCCAGCAGCTGTTCTTCTGCCTTTCCCCAGCCCAAGTCCCAGGACTGACCCTCACATACTCACTGGACGAGGGCTCACCATCCGGCCCCACTTATCCTAGACTGCTTCCATGTATGCCATGCAGAGCAGCCTCTCCTCATTTTTATTGTGGGTGCTACCCTGTGTCCTGGCCAGACCTCCTGTACATCTCACCGCTGCCAGACTTGTGTGTACCACCCTCCATTGCCACTGTCTGACTTCTCCAGAGAACCCTTGGAGTCTGAACTTTGAGGAACCTCCTTTCCTCTCCCCTCTCTTCTTTCCAGCTCCTCCTCGGCCTCCACCAGGCACCTGACCTGCCTCTTTCCAGATGTTTTCCCCTCTCAATCATTTCCTTTTCCCTATTTCTCCATCTTTCTCCCATCTGTCAATCTGTACCCACCACCAGCTGGTTGTAGTCCTGACCTGCCCTCTTCAGTTGTGTGACTGTTGGTGACTTACTCCCCCTCCCTAGACCTTAGGAGCATGTTTACACAAGGAGGGAATAGGATTGGATCTCCTATCCCACCTCTAAATGCAGGGTGTAGAAACAGCAGCAGCAACAAAAACAAAACAACCCGACACACTTTGCTTGAATGCTAATTCTAATACTTCACTTCCCTGTAGAACATGTTTGCCTTTAGATTGCTTTCTCAGTCTGAGTTTATCTTTATACTAAGGACAGAGACAGGAGGATGAGCAGCAGTCACATCGCACTTTGCTATGAGAGCAGCAGCACGGGTGTGATGTGCCTATGACAGATGACACTGAGCTCCATGCTGGGACGAGTAGAGAGCAGAGGGGCCTGGGCTGAGCTGGAAAGCAGAGCATGAGCTCAAACCAGGGAAACTTACTGTTATGCAGCCTGGACTCCTCTCAACCTCAACAAAATTTGGAAATTTAGACTTTTAATACAAAATCTCCCAATACTTTAATTATATTAAAAATTAGCATCTAATTCAACTGTAAGATTAAAAAAAACAATCACCGTATTAATTAGCAGAGTGCATGCCTAACAAGAGCAACAAGAAGGCCTCTGGGCCATGTCCGGCCCATGGGACATCAGCCTGCTGCTCTGGGGTTGCGCAGCCTCTTAGAAGAGTCTCTTCTTGCTTCATTTAATAGTTCAGCCCTTTGCAATCCTGTCTCCACCCCTGGATTTGCAGTGCACACACATTTGACTCATCTAGAAATCATTTTGTGTACAACTTTGCAGCTTCTACAATAATTTCATCTTTGTGTTTTCTCTCATTGCCTAGGCTGAGTGCTCCTTAATAGCAGCCAGGATACCAGACCACGTTCTAGAGAGGATGGAAAGTGCACAGTCCTTGCCCCAAAAGGAGGAGATGGGAAAGTGCAAAGTGGACCCTGGGCAAAACAGAGAAGCAAAGAGCCTAGAGCACAAGCATTTTACCTCCTCAAGGTTTGAGCTGTTTAATCTCCATCTCTTCTGCACTCCTGAGATCCAACGTCACTGTCCTTTCCCCAGACCACCACAGAAGTCACCTGGCTATACTCTCTCCAGTTCTCTGGTCTCCCCCAAGCCTTTGAAATCACTGCAAACAGAGTACGCTAATGCATTATCAAAGCCTACCCTCAACCTTTTAAACTCAAAGGATGAGCCCAACTTCCTCACAGAGACTAAGTAGACATGCTGATGAGGCTGCCCACTCCTTTCTGTCCCCTCTCACATTCACCCTGCCTTCTGCATTTCTTGCCTTTCAGTTTTCAAATATACTGTTTCCTCCAATCCTGGGGCCTTTGCATGTACTACTCCTTCTGTTAAAGTCCACCTTTAAAATCCTTCTCACCTTTCAGATTTCAGTGTGGATCCCAGTTTGTTGAGGATGCCTTTCCTGAGCGTCCAGGCTGGATCAGAATCCTTCATGACTTCTGAGACTCCAAACAAGGTGTCTTTTTTCTTCATTGTTGTATTTCGAGCAGATTTCACAATACCCGGCATAAAGTAGGCCCTTAATAAATGTGTGCAATGAATGTCCAAAGGTGGAATGAAAAACTATAACAAGGATGTGGCTTTAGGAGTACCTACTAGTTCTCTCTCTCTCTCTCTCTCTCTCTCTCTCTCTCTCTCTCTCTCGTCTTTTTGACACAGGGTTTCACTATGCAGTTCAGACTGGCTTCAAACTCACTTTTTAACTCAGGCTGGCCTTGAACTTGCAGTGATCCTCTTGCTGCAACCTCCCGTCTGCTGGGATTATGGGTATGAGCCACCACGTCAGCTCCTGCTAGGTCTTTTTGTCCTAAAAATATGCTGTCACTTCACTCCTCCATGAGAAATGAGATCTTCTATTTTTAAAATGCAAATCTTCCAGAGTGTCCTTCTATATTGTGTGATCGAGATATATGCTGAATGTTCAAATTTTTAAAAAATTTATAACAGTAAAATACACATTGCCAGTAAGCCCTCTCAAAATACTCCTTCTCACTTCTAAAACATTTATCCCATCACTCTTGTCACCTTCTGAAGCAGCTCCGGAAGTCCTCTTTTGTGAGTGTCTTTATAATGTACAATCAAGAAAATGGTGAATGCAGCTGCCAAGTGCCATTCAACAGACAAGAGGCTCATCAAAATGTCGTGGCATGTCCTCACTGACCGTACTCAGTAGATCTGGCACTGAGTGACTTTTGGTTCTTCCCCAAAGTCAAAATTACCATGCAAAGACAAACATTTGCAATTGACTCAGGACATGGAGGCAGCCACAGAGCACAACTGTGAAGGCTTCATGAAGGAGGACTTCCAGAACTGCTTCAGAGTGGCAAAAACAATGGGACAAAAGTGTTTGAAACAAGGGGCAGTATTTTGAGGGGTATTAATGGCAATGTCTTTTATTGTAATCGATTTTTTGAAATGTAAACATTCTCCATAGCTTTTAATCATACTTTGAGTACCCTTGAGTAGAGTTTAAGCATAGAGGGAGTGAACTGTGGGACAACCAGGGCCGTGTCCTGTGCCTGATCATGTTTTTGATCCACCAAAGCACCAAATACCATGTGGAGAGACACAGCATAGGTGAGAAAATGCACTTCAGTTTTGAGAGTGCAGGGTTTAAAAGCATGGTCTGTAGTCCAGTGGTATTAACATGCTGGGGAACTGGTTAGAACTTCACATCGGTAAGATGCTTTTCCTGGTTCACTATTCTATTTCCACTGCCCAGAATGCTGTCTACCACACAGGAGATGCTAAATGCTTGAATGAATGAATGATTGAGGGAAAAAATGGTGGAGTGAAGGGATGTTTGAATGAGTGAATATTTGAAATAAAGGAGGAATGAATGAATGAATGGATGAATGAATGAATGAATGAATGTTTAAATGAATGAACATGGGATCAGGCCTTCACAGGTGTGTGAACAATGGATTGTTTCCCTAGAGCACAGGGACCCTTAACCCTTCACTAGGGGAAGGGATGAGCACTAACTTAGCTGATCTGAGAGGCAGAACTTGGCTTTTGATTCAAGAAAGTGTTCTGGAGAACAGATAAACTTTCCTCTTTCTTGTCCTTGCCTAGTCAGTAGCTTGGGGAAAGTCCATATTTGGAGAATGGAAAAAATAAATAAATAGCTTGACTTATAAAGCAGTGTTCCTGCTACTCTCCACCTTCAGTACAGTTTGCTTCACTTGATCCTCAACGCTGCCATTACTCATCGAAATTAACACAGCTCCAAAAGTTCTTGGCCTCACCATGCCCCAGGCTTACCTGGGTTCCTTGTAATAGATTCCATGAGCAGATCCCAGCCAGAAGAGAGGAAAAGGCGAATGAATGACCACCAAGACCTGGGTGATACATTTAATCAGGGGCTACAGTGGAAGCAAAACTGAAAGGAGAAACTACACGCGTTATTACTGTGATTCCCAGGAGCACAGGCTGTGCACTATCCACTGCTGAATGTGGAACATGGAACATTGTATATTATTTGCTAAGTTCCCAATCCTGCTGAAAGTAATCATAGTACTTCCCTAGCTCTAATTCTGTTAGGTCCTGATGTAAGAAGTTTACTTATGTTAAGTAATTTTACCTTCTGAATAATCCAGTGAGGAACTGTTATCATCCTCCCATTTTACAGATGAGGAACTGAGGCACCAAAAGTATAGATAGTGTCACCCATGGACCCATAGGTATCAAGTAGTTGACAGAGGCGGGATCCGAACCCATGCATTCAGGCTCCCCAGAGCGATGGATCTCAAGCTCTCCTCTACTCTGCCTCTTAAATCTGAAAATTATTAAGTGTGTGTCTGCATTCTGCAGATCTGTAAGCATGTGTTACAAAGCACAGCCTCCCTGTGCAGGGATCCAGAGGCAAAAATAGCAATCCTTCTCCCTTGGTGAGTGGTTTAGAAAGTGCTTTCTTGATGGTCCAATGACCCTGTTCACAGCTGTGGGGACCCAAGGGCCAGAGAACTCATGTCTTTTGCAAGGTTTCACAATTAGAATCAGAATGAGTTTGAATCCGGACTTGGAAGCTCTGCCGCGGGTCCAGTGTTATTTCTACCCTCATGCGCTTGCTTAAAATGCCAGAGAACAAACACATAGACATATAATAAAAATATACCAAGACAGCAATGCTCAGTGCTTTTGTAGAACATATACCATTTCATAGGTAGCTACGGGTTACAACTGACAAACTAAATGCTGTCATGTAATTCGAACTTCTCTTATCCTTTATGAGCTTTCCTAGAGGAAGGGGAGGCATTCAATGTGTCACCATGACAGGCCTATAGGATGCCCAAATAACTGGCAAAACATTATTTTGTGGTATGTCTGAGGGGAGGTTTCCAGATGAGCATTGGAAGCAGTGGACTGAGTAAAGAAGATTGTCCTCATCTTAAGTGTCCAGTAATCTGTTGAAGGTCTGAATAGAACAATGTGGAAGAAGGTTGGATTCGCCTTCTGTGCTCAAGCTGATATGTTCCTCTCCTGTCCTGAGTGTCTCCTGACACTGAGGTCCCCAGGTCCCTGCCCTTCAGACCCAGATGAGATCTACACCGTGGGCTCCTTGGTGCTCAGGTCCGGACTGGAACCTGTGGGCCAGCGTTCTTCAGTTTGCGCGTGGCAGAACGTGAGACTTCTCAGCCACCATGATCACATGAGCCAGTTCCCATAGGAGATCTTTGTCTACACAACTGTACATAGCCTATGTGTTCTGTTTCTCTAGAGAACCCTGAGTTACAGGGGAAGGTGTTGCTTTCAAAGAGTAAATACAATGCATCTTGTGAAATGCACAACTAAACTGGCCCTGATTTCCATTTAGAAGAAAGTCAAGTCCTGCTCCTCATATTATGCAGAAAGCCCTGTTTCTCAGTTTATGAAAATAATTCTGAGCCCACACTTCACACTCTTATGGATTGCCAACTGCATTGCCCTTTGTAATGAACTCTCATTAAAATGGCCAGTTAGTTGACATCGATAAGTTTATCCTTCGAAGGACAGCATGCTGGGGCTCTAATGACATGATCTTGTGGTGTTCCTAAGGCATTGATTAACCCTCACCTGCCAGAAATCATTAGCAAATAGATTGCCATTTTCTGATAGTTTTGAAAGGAGGATAAGTTTTAGTAAATAATCAGTGGCTGGCTTCCCCGGGGGAAATCCAGATTGGAGCAGCTCTGAAACACCACATAGGTTTATTTTTTAGTGGGAGTATTTATGGAGGAATGGAAATTGCATTCCAAGTAGCTAATTATAGGATAAGCGCGCCTACTTAACCAGGCGGCAAGCGTGTCAACTCTGCACAAAGCTATCACATTCTATATATTTTCTGTTCTCTGGGTAATTAACAGGATCAAAATATTACTGTCAGATTCGAGGAGAAAATTAACACGTTATCTTAATTGTCTTTTCTACTCAGGTACCAGACATTACCATTTCAAAAAGGACTCGTCTAATACACTGGAATTTTAAACTGCAGTTCCTGAAGAAGTCCTTAATCCCTTTCTGAACTTTGATCTGTTATTGCGATATCTCTGGACCCTGACTTCTCTGTTTCACTTTTGAACTGTTTAAAAATGGTTAGAGAGAGGGTTGGCATGTGTTGGAGACAGATCGTACTGCCTTACCAAAGCCAACTGCAAAATTTTCAGAAATTTTGTACACTGGATTAGGCAAAGCTATTATTAAAAATAAATTTTATAAACTTAAAGAAATGCTACCAAGACAAAGTATGAAACACGCAAAACCCATCACTTTCTGAATATTTTGCTACATGTACTATCAACTATGCTCTTAAGGTTATAGCTGTATTATCTTTATGTTGCAAATACTACCTCATGGTGAGTTAGTGTTCGTCTCTTCCAGCTTTGCACTCAGTGATGTTGTTGGTAGCGTGAAATCTGCCCTGGTGGGGTATTTGTACCATGGAAATTGGCAAATACTACAAATCAGGGCTGTATTGATTGTCTAGACCAGGAACTGGCAAGCGATGGCTTACACTCTGGATATCTATTTAGTGAGTTAAGTTTACTGGAATATTTGTTTATGTCTTGTATATGGCTGCTTCATTGCTACAACAGTGGAACTGACTAGTCCCTGCAGAGACTCTGTGCTCTGTAATCCTAACATATTTAGTGTCTTTTATTTTACAGAAAACTTTTCTGATCTCTACGCTAGATTAAGAAGTGATAGTGCTGAAAATACATATGAAATGCATCAGTATTATATGTGCAGCTGTTGCATTTGTGGTCAGCTTGCATAGCTGAAGAAGCAAGCCAGAGGTATCTGTCTTCAGCCTCGGCAGTATCAAGGAGTTTCCATGGATGTTACTGCATCGCTCGGCTTTGCTTTCTTTTGTCCCTATCTTGATAATAACCTCTGACTAATATCCTAGCTATAGTTTAGTAATTCATTAAAAGAGCATAATTTTCACTATAGTTACAGCAGTAAATGCCCTGTGTTGTATTAACCTGCCACAAACCATGTGCTCATGTATGAACCAGTTATGGTTTAAATTAAGTGCCTTGACTGGTAAGGACTAAGACAGACTCATCACTGGGGTTGGGGTCAGGATCATTACGGGTGCTTCCCTGAATTCCCTAATTAGAGTGTGACTTTGAAAGGCTCTGAGTGCCAGACAGCCAAAAACAACGTAAGTACTTTAACCACCAGGTAAGCTCTTGCTGGCAGAACAGTTGTTCATGGTCCTGTGGCCCGGGCACCTGGGAACTTACAAGAAAGGGAGGATCACAGGTGCCTTCCCAGACCTCCTGAGCCGGAAGCTCACGGACAAGACCCCCAGGGTATTTGCACATAAGTTAAGGTATAGCAAGTACTCTTCTAGGCCAAACTTATTCTGCAGGAAAACCAGGCTCAGCAGGCCCAGTGATTGATCCAGCATCAGCCAGGCAAAAGGCTAGCACAGCTCCACACGGAACTCAGTCCCGAGCACCAGCCCTACATCCTGGCTGTCACCTCAGCACCCTTGTTCACACAGGAGCCTCTAAAAAGACTTCTCCTATCACTGACTTCTCAGAATGAAGCTGTCTTGAATTTTACATGCTGGCAGGACAGAAGTTCTAAAGAAAGACTAGGAAATGAAGTAGAATTTCCAGCTTTCCAGAAAGATCCTGTCTTCAGTGTTCCCCTGTAAGAAAGACAAAGTTAGATTCACAAACTCTCCCATGCACACATGGTAGTGCTGTAACATGAGTTCCAGGCACTAGCTGGTCTTGTTTTAGTCATGCTGGACAAACATGGAATCTTATGTATTCTCATCATCATCTTCATCACAACAACAATAATAATAAATAGATATTTTTAAAAGTCAGCAGAGTTGCTTACCATTCTTGGAGCTGGCCTGGAAATGCACACATGTTGGGACTCTCCTGGGTTTCCTTACATGTTGACATCAGAACAGACACACGTGGTTAACAGATTTCCCACATATTTTTCTCCTTGGCTGACATCTCCCTGCTCAATCAGGGTGAAGGCTGTGATCACAGAGAGTGTTGATGGACTGCTTAGAAGGGGTGAGCCTTCATGAAAACGCAGGAATGAGAGTTCACATAAATATCCTGACACTCTTTTCTTATTCTCCTCTCCCCTGAAATTCTCGTTTTTACTTTTTCTTTAGCTTAAAAATTAATATTTTCTTTGTGGACATGCACTATCCCAGCATGCCTCAGAGCTCACTCAAGCAGCTTGTTAGTATTTCCTACTTACTTGGATCTTTCTCTCTTACCCACGTGGAATTCTCCTGCCACAGGTTTCCAATCAATCTAATGTCAAAAGACCTTCTTCCCAAATTATATAGCGAACGAAATATATTATTTCCTTTAGTAGAATAACCCTAGGTCCAAACTTAGTCTAATATTATTTTGAAGGTGAAGAAAACAAAGTTCCAATTATTTAGATTATTTGGGCAAACAGACTCTCCTTCTCCTTTGTCCAAATTAGTTGGCTAATTTGGGCCTTTTGGTTCTAACCTAGAGGAATTTTGTTTGCTTCCAAAACACAGGAAAATAAATGATGTCGTTTCCTTTGGAACAACATTGAAGTTGGAAAGATTTTAATGTGGGTAATTTTTCCATTGATAACATCTGACTTTCCAGATAGCCTGGAGTGGAAGGAAGATTTTGCTATATTGACAGAAGTGGAATTATGTTTTTAGTTTGCGGTCTCAGAAATCCATCTTGATTGTGTAGTACATACTTCTAAAACCTGCTTCAGCAACCAGAGGAGACTGATGAAATATCTTCCAGTCATTTGGATAATTCCAACTGGCAGCGGGCTGACCCCAAGATCTTATGGGATTCAGGTTGGTCCTGGGAATGGAATTGGCTGTGACACCACTTCTTTATCAGCACTCCATGTTTACATGGGGCTGGCTCTTCTCTTTGCTTTGCCTCCATCCTAGTACTCACTTTTCCCCCAAGTTACAGTAAGCATTTGTTTCCCACTGGTGCCATGGCCCCTTCTTCTAGGGGACCTTATTACTGAAAGGTAACTCTTGAATCCTTTCTGAAAACATGTTTCGTAGGCTTAAGCACTCCTGGTCTGTTCAAAACCAAGATGATAGGTTACTGAGTATGGTGTCTTTTTCTGCATTAATTTCTTCCTCTTTTTTTTTTGACTGATCGTCACAATGACATGTCAATTTAAGAACTCTGCATAGAACTCCTGGTTTTCATTATCCAGCAGTCATTTCCCTAAGCCTCTGTTTCCCCATCTGTAAAGTGGGAGGCATTGACTACAGTCTAGGTTAAATCCAAACCCAAAAGATGAAGCCATTTCAAGAGATTTGCATGTACTCAAAATTAGAACTGGCTTTTCTTACTTCTGAAAAGATTCCAGAAATTATGCATTAATAAGATTTAGCAAAAATATTGACCAGTCTTTACAAAATAAGTGTATTCTTTGCCCATAGCATATATAAATCTGCTACGTCTTTCTCTTGCAATGAATGTTCTGTCTGCTTCTGTGAATACCTAAACACTTCTAAGGAGAAAATTTCAACTCTAGTTTTCCCCTTTGTGGGCCAGTCTTTTGAACTGCAAATATATGAGCAGAGACTATTTATGCATTCAACTTCTCCCGTACATGTTTGTTTGACTGGTAAAATAGAAGGTAAGGGACTATTTACAGATATCTTTGAGAATAATATAAGTACACAAGGGGGCCAGGAATAATAGGTTAACATCACAGAAAATGTAGGCTGCATATAAGCTTCCCAGCAGTTTGCATGATTCAATTATGAAGTAGCATCCCATAGGAAGGGCTTTGATCATCCACACTTGAGATGTTTTCAACTCTGTTAGATTTTTTAAAAAACTCTCTTAGAGTGATCTTTTCAAAACCAGGACAATAGGTTGCTGATCATGGGGTCTTTTTCTGCATTAATTTCCCCCTTTTTTTTTTTTTTGACTAATCATTACAATGATGTATACCAAGAGATCCCGTCAGGATTTTGGATTAGCAGCAGAATTTGTTTATTTTGTAGTGTGTTATATAATCCAGTCCAAACTGGTTTGGCTTCTGTGTGAAGTGAGAATGTTTAAGTTAGCACTCAGGACTCAGTATTTAAGCATATATAACTTGATTATCTTGAAGACATGAAAACTCCATTTTCATTTTTTCTATTTTTGGTTAATTATTTTAAAGTAGACCAGAACACAAACAAATGTAACAAAAATATGTAGCTAAAGAATTAGTACATGGCAAACATCTTCACAATCACTGCCAAGATCAGGAACTGTAACTTTACGGGTCAAGGCAGATGTTTGTTCTGGGGCTCATTTCAATTACAGCCCTGTCCCTCACCCCAGCTCCTCAATTTTGCACTGTATTTTTTCACTGCTCTGTATTTTTTAAATCTTTTTACCAGCCAAGCAGGCATTCCAAGACATTGTCCTTTATCTTGTTCATTTTAAAAGAAATTTTACACTTTCTAAGTCTCTCTTCACTTGTAAGTTCTCTCTCCATCTTCTTTTTTCCCTTGACCATTTCTGTTAAAGAACCTACAACATTTGACCACAGTCTGGATTTTGCTGGTTGCAAATTCAGTACGCAATGCAGAAGGTTTCTCTCCCTGCTGTTTTCAGTGCAATCCGGAGGCCAGATGAGACTCATGTTTGATCTACATATGAAAAACAGGAAGAATAGATATAGCTGCGGTGTTTCTTTCATCAGGAAGCACATGAATGAGTGCCTTTCTTTTACAGTATTAGCATCCACTGATATTCAGTACTTAAATCCTTTCATTCACCTGGGTTTACAAAATGTTAATACTCAATTCTATTTTTTTTCATTTCATAGACATATGAATATAAAGAGATGCTAGATTTCATTGCCCAGTGGAACAGTTTACATATGAAAGGTGGGATGAGAACTTAATTCTTTCCTTATGCTTAATTTTCAAGATAGTGAATTAGATTCCTACTATCCTGAAATTGATCAATTAGTGCTCCTTAAAAATTTCATTATGAGTTGTCATTTAAAAATAGAAGTAAATTGAACATGAGAGAGAGCAAGCAAGCAAGCATGGAAGAAAGAAAGGAAGGAAGGAAGGAAGGAAGGAAGGAAGGAAGGAAGGAAGGAAGAAGGAAGGAAGAAAGAAAGAAGAAAGAAAGAAAGAAAGAAAGAAAGAAAGAAAGAAAGAAAGAAAGAAAGAAAGAAAGAAAGAAAGGCTGGACAAGAAATACCTAGGTACAAATTTAACAAAAGAATAAAAGAATTATGGGCTGTTTGTAGAAAACTGTAGGACACTAATGAAAGAAATCAGAGAAGATCTAAATGAAAGATAATTCAGGTCAGTGGGTTTAGTTAAATTGTACTATATCAATAGTGGGTTATTAATTGAAACAAATGAATTATAACAAATGTATCCCACTAGTGTCAGATGTTAATAATACAGGAAATTGGGTAAAAGTAATATGAGAACTCTCTGGACTCTTTCCACCATTTTTTTTGTAAACTGAAACTATTCTAAATCACAATGTTTATTTATAAAACGTCCTTGTGAACTCATGTATTAAATGTGTTTGGATGGTATTCATTCAGTTATAACTTTTACTTTTTTTTTTTTTTTGTCTTTTTGATTCAGGGTCTCACTACATGGTTCAGGCTGGCCTTGGGCTCTCTCTGTAGCCCAGGCTGGTCTCAAAATTGAAATGAACCTCCTGTTTCAGCCTCCAAGTGCTGGGATTACAGAAGTGTGCCACCACACTTGGCAACTCTTTTGAAGCTTAAATTATCTCATCATTGGCCTCTTTGAAGCTGATTTTGAAACTTTACCTATGACTCTAATATTGGCAAGTTTTTTGATACTTTGTATTACAAACTATCCCAGACTCATCCCTCACACTTGTGCAAAGACAAAATTAGCCACCTCACCCAAGAAGCTCTCTTAGTAAAAAATGACCTCTCAAGATCACAATCTACATGCTACGGACAGTCATTTTTTCTAGCTTTCATCAGTGAATCACGAAGTTTGTTCTGATGACTTCACTTTAAATTCAAGACTATTTCTATATTGGGAATGAGAGATCAGTAAAATACGATGCTACTGCTGCTTCTACTTTATTTCAAAAATGTCTCTGCTTTTCTCATGTTACTGAACAGATTTATCATTTGTTCCCTAAACATCTCAGATACAGATATATCATCTGGTATATTTTTAAAAATTTAGGAAAATTCTAAATCAACAAAGGGAAATTACACACACAGGCACATTCAGGCACACACACACACACAAATGTATGCAAACCATACAACATACAAAGTTGTTCATCTTGGGTGATTCTAGAAGACGTTAAGAAGGTGTGGTAAACTGGTCAATAAGAATGACACACTAACTACCTGCAAATCCAGCCAGACACTGACTTTTGAGATTTTGCAATTCAAAGGGTAGTCAACCCAGGTTGGAAATTATTTGAATTCTTGCTTTTTCTTTTTGTTTGTTGCTCCTCCCTTCACCCTAGGCTGTACCATACCATTAGTGGTGATAATTAATATTCACATGCATTGTGTCTGTTTTTAAAGTGTTTTTCTCTCTCCAGAGCTACTGAAACCTTGCAACTCAGTTAGGGATGTACTTAATTTCCAATAACTGGGAGCCTACCCTTACCTCTCATTTGTCAAGATGTTCTTATGCAAAAATATAATGCTCATAGTTTATGGAAATATTTTGTGTCTGAGCTCGGGTACTTTTTATTTTACCGTTTGTCTTCCTGCTGTTGTTCTGGGAATTGGTGAGAGGCCACACATTGTCCTGGGTTGATGTACTAGAACTTGAGCTTATTTTTCTGCATGGTTATCAGAATTCTTGCCCAGTGAGGTTCTATTAATTCTGTTAAACTTGGTAACTAGTTGAGTACTTTATCTTTTTTTTAAACAGGCAAATATTAGCAAGTGTATTGGATTTTTATTGTCTGTTTCCTTTATTCAACGGGCAGGTGTCTTTGCTGGCATAACATTTTGCTAACAGTAGGTGGTCAATATGGAAACATAGCATCTATCATTAAGGTCTTTTCAAATATGGATATTACAGAAAACTACTGTCCTGCAATTAGAAACTCATACCAACTTTTTAATACTAAATCTTGCTGTACAGGTTTGGTACTAAATCTTTCAATTGCATGGACGGGTGGTCGGTCTGGGGCACACATTCTGAGCTTTAAGTGACCTTGTTTTAGTGCTGTTCAGATGATCACATGACCATTCCCACCCTGCTCCCCACCCCAACACTGGACTATACATTTCAGGAGGGAGCAACAGGCAGAGGTATCTAAACAAAACCTTATCAGATACTTCTCAAAGAAAAAGAAACCAGAATCAAGTCCAACTAAATAGTCTGGCTCATCCTTCATCATATTTTTATCTTTGCTTTGTTTCTCTAAGAGCAGAGTCTTAAACTTTGCTCAGTCTGGGACCAGGAAAATCTAAATTGACAAGTGTTCCACATCTCTGGCCTTAGAACAAACATGACAAGTCTAAAATTCTTAATCCATTGTGTGTTCCTTTAAAAATGATTAAAATAAATTTCATATCATTTTGGAAGTAAAAGGGACCTCAAAAGCTTACTTCCTGAAGAAGTCTGCTGTCTTTTCAGAGTTGACAAAAATTCAAGTTAAACTATGTTGCAGGGTTTGACCAAGGTCATATGGGAACTGAGGCAAGGTCAAACTCAAGGGTCTGCATTTTCCTGTCCTGAGATTTTTGCACTTGCGGTGTGGAGAATCTTGTTCTTCAAGGTTCATATTAAGAAAAAACCTCTTGCCATCCATTTGACCATGGGCAGAGAGCCTATTTTAATTTAACAGCTTCTGATGTGCTCCACACATGTTCTTAAACTGAATCTTTAAGCCCTTGAGACTTTGGTAGATCTATAAGAATTTGAATTTTCTTTTCAAAGGGAATTGACCAGTGCTGATGATAATAGTCCAATAGACTTCCGTTGAAGTGGACCATCTCAATATCACAGAGGATGGCAGTATTATCCAATGAATATTTTATGTTTGTATGCCTTCTGTTTAATAATATTTTTCTTTCTTTAGTTATTATGTAATGGTGTTTTTTCTCTCTGTTAAAATCTTTTTTTGGTGCAACTAGTTAGGATAATTAAAAAAAAAGTTCCTTTAACTCCTTCGTCTCCACTTCTTCTGCCCTTAGAACACAACCCAATGCATTATACTGATCTAAAATTTTCTGTGTTATTACTGGCCAAAGAATGAAACATAAAATTATCTAAATTCTACAAGGAATAAAAAATTATGGAGCTAGGGCTGGGGATTTAGCTCAGCAACATAAGCACCTGCCTTGCAAGCGTGCAGATGTGAATTCGATCCCCAGTACCAAAATAAATACATAAATAAATAAATAAATAAATAAAATTAGGGAGCAACTTTTAGTTTTAGCAAATAGGTACTTGATATCAAGTTATTGTGCACATCAAGTTTTATTAAGCTTAATGTTTGATAATTAACAATAATAATATTCCATAGCAATGGAATTTTTTAATGGAATTGTTAAAGCTTAATTTCTGATCTTGGACTTTTTGGGTAGCAAATCTCTTAACTCATCCCAAATATCATAAAAAAATCTATAACGAGCCCACAAACACACTATGAAGCGGCAGGTACTCTGTTGGAGGACATTATTTACACGGGATGGTTGAAAAATATGGCGAATGTCTAACACTTTGAAATTTATTACAGTCAAATAGCATTGCCATTAATCCCTCTCAATTCCCCCCTCGTTTTGAGTACATTCATTCCACGGTTCTTGCCACTTTCTGAAGCAGTCTAGAAGTCCTTTTTTGTGAGTGCCTGTAGCTGGCATTGCGGCTGCCTCAATGTCCTGAATCTGGTCAGACCATTTATCTTTCATGGCCATGCCAGCCATGGTCATTTTGAGGAGAAGGGGCACTGTGTCAGTTCCGGTGAATTGGTGGGTGAGGACTCCCTGTAGTGATTTTATGAGCACGCCTTCTGTTGGGTGGCACTTAGCAGCACCATTCACTGTATTTTTGATCATACTCATGTCAGTGGATTTTCTATAACTATCTCAAGAAAGTGGCAAAAGTGGTGGGATAAATGTTTTCACAGTGAGGGGAGAGTATTTTGAAAGGATTTAATGGCACTGTTTTTTACTATAATACATTTCTTTTAATTAAACTGTCACTGTTTATTTTGAGCACACTGTCTGCACTCTCTAGGCCCAGATGATCTTCTAAAAGCAGTTTATATTATCTTTATAACACTCAGAGACATCAGACTTTGTCAAGGCCATTATCCATTCAGTGACAACTAGGGTTCAAATTTGAGCTTTACTTTTTCTGCAGCAAGTAGCATTCCAGCATATGCTCCCAGTACAGTGCTATTCATTCTCTGCAAGAGGCAAGCATGATGATTTCTTGGCCTCCCAAAGCAAGGCACAAAGTAACTTTGACTCAGTGGTGCTGGAGGTATTTCCTTGTGCACCCTCCCTTAATGCCACTGCTTACACAGAGCAGGAACTCTGAGCAGATGTGAAGCCTCTCACACCTGTCTAACACTTGTTAATCTCCCTTTTTACTAAAGAGACAGCAGCCTCAAGCACAGAGCTTTGGGCAAACATTATGCCAACTGGAATTCAACAATATTTACAACAGTATTTACAACATACAACAGTATGTTGTTTTTATGCTTGTATTTATTTTTCTGGTGGTTTTCTTTTTATTCCAAGTGGTATTCATTTCTCATTTATGAGAGAGATAATAAAAATTTTCCTTTAAAATGCATTTATCTGGATTTCTAAGTGAGTTAATTTAAAGAAAAATGTTAAATAAATAATAGGAAGCATCATGTGCCGACAGAGAAACCATGAACCTGGCACTCAGATGACCAAAGTGTTAGAATCCCAGCCCTTCTCAGTCCTTCACTTATTCATAGCCTTCAGGAAGCTATACCATGTCACAGGAGTCCACGGGGCACTGCTCTTATTCTACCAATACTATCTTATGGTATTTCAGTCTTTTTCTCAGAAACTGTTCAGACAAGAGCTCAAATTATTGAGCAGAAATTTTCCCAAGGCCTTAACTTTCATGAGCTGCAGGCTGGAGCAGATAGCTCAGCCCAGTGCACTGCTAACTGTAAGAGGAGATGGAACAGGGAAAGTCTAGAAATTAGGCATAGGGAGAATGTGCTAGAATCTCCACGTACATAGGTTCACGCCTGGAACTGAAGATCAGGAAGGCTTCCTGGAGGAAAAGACAGACTTTAAGGAACGAGTAGCCCCTGGTTGTGTGGATGTAGGAGTAAGGAGGAGGAAAGCAGAAATAAAGCCATTCCCAAAAGAAATCGGAGGAATACAGCCTGAATTAGGAAATAGCTAGGGTCCAGTTTACCCAGACCAAAGGAAGATGAGACTGAAACTAAATCATCCAGGTCCTTAAAAACAAACCAAAGAGATGGGATTTATTTCGGAACAGTAGGGATTCACTGAGGGTTCTTCAATAAAAAGTGGAAATTACTGGATCCGTCACTCTCAGGACTCAATTGCCCTCAAACCAGCATTGCACCACATTTGCCTTTTCCTCAAGTATTAGGTCAGCTACTTCTCTGGCCTCATCTCCATACCTATAAGGCCCATCCAAAGTGCTTGTGTTGATGCTAAAGTTCCCCCCATATAAATTCATCCCTTCTGGGACCCATGTAAGGGCAATGTATTCACGCTTCAAAGGCTGCCTTGAGTACAGAGAATTGGACATCCAAATGGGCAGTTTCCCAGGACTGGAGGATTTGGGGATTTGGGGTTCACGGCTGCTGTTCTATCCACAGTAACAACAATGAGAATTTCTCCTTTTCTGTTTTTGCCTGACTGACTCATCACAAAGAGGCTCAGTAGTTACCTCCACCAAGAACCATTTTTCATGGGAGAGTAAAACAACCGGCAAGGTTTGCACACTCAGGAGTTGGAGAAATATTTCTCCTTTTAGGTCATCAGCTCATTTACCTCTGGCTGCTGGAAGAAAAGTCCCAAGGCTTAACTTTTTGTGTACGTAAGAAGAGAATTTTTCCTCCTTGTGTAGTATGATTTCGCACTGTGATCTCATCTTTAGTGAGGTTTTTATATGGGAATCTTGTTGGAGCTGGTCCGTGAATATATCCTGCTAGAGTGCTTGTTTCTATGTGCCAAGTATCCGTGGTGCTATTCCTAGCTTGAGACCACTCCACCTGTGGGTTCTAAGAGGAACCCCAACCTGAGTAAAACCAGTCTTGTAGTTACAAATCCTCAGGAGAGATATTCACGTTTTCCCAGTCAGGCTCAGATCCAGGCAGTCAAATTCCTTTACTTTCTATACTGCAAAGAAGATTTGCTAGTCAATCCTGTCACTGAAGGTGTAGCTCTTGGAGTGTCCTGGCTTTTTGTACACATAAAGCTTTAAGGCCTGTCCCTGTGAGGCTGCGAACGCCTAAGTTCCCACTTTGCCCAGCTTGGTAACCATGAATCCCAACCTGGGACAGCTGCAGCCTCAGTTCTCATATAACCCTTAAGTCTTCAAATGCTTCTTTGTTTTAAGCCTTTGGGGAATTTCCCTGACTTTTTTTTCTCAGAGCTCAGCTTTGCATTTAAAAGGATGCTCATTCTATATCGTCCAGCATTCCTAGAGGTTTGGTCACTAGAGATTCTGCAGGTTATCTCATCCAAAATATCCCCAGAAATGAAGGCTTGCAAAGGAAATTGAAAGCCCTCTTTTTACTACCTGCATGGGCCATGACTGAGTTTTCTCTGAAAATAAACATTTGAGGAGCTTTCACCAGCGTGATGAAAAAAAGAATAGAAAATCTTATATCTCTTTTTTTTAGATAAAAAATAAGTTAAAGGTATTCTGGGAAACTGCACTATATGAAGGAACAATAGCATCAATAGCAGTGTGGCTCATTATGTGATGTATGACTCCTTTTTCTTAAATTATGGGAGAATAATGCAATAGAGAGAAGGATATTTCATTTTAATCTTTTACATCTGTTCACAAGGTACAAAAGGATAAAATAAGATAAAGCAGTGCTCTCTTGAGAAGTCCATATTTTCAAAGGTTTTGGCATTAATGTGCTTATTAATTGTCAGAGATCACCACTGTCATCAAAAGAATATTGTATAATATATAGTGGTTTTTATAAGACTCTGGGAGAGAATTTCAAGTTTCTCTCGTAGCCTGAGTCACTTAAAATGAAAAACAAAGACCATTAAATCCTGTTCATCTGTAGGAGATCCTAAATATAGTTTATTGGGGCT
Organism: Dolichotis patagonum; assembly: GCA_004027295.1. Taxonomy (NCBI): domain Eukaryota; kingdom Metazoa; phylum Chordata; class Mammalia; order Rodentia; family Caviidae; genus Dolichotis; species Dolichotis patagonum. The sequence goes on from PVJX010000689.1 coordinate 99,343, forward strand.
CTTAATTCACCCTGAAAAATGCTGTAATTATTGAAAGTGTCCAAGCTGTTAACTGGAAAACAACATATGCCACATTTACATAATGATTTGCATATAATTTCCATGTAATTCATTTAATGTCAAAATGTACATTTACGTTTCCAGCACCTCTGCCTTTCACTCTCATTCCCTCCCCTGGCTGTCCTGTATTAAACTGCACTACCTACCTTGTTGGATTATCTTCCTGGTGTCTATGAATGGATTTCTAAGAGATGACTAGATACATACAGTCTGTCATCTTGGTAAAAAAAAAATTTGGGTAGACATGTATATTTTTCCCAGCTGGATTGGTTGTACTGATTGTCTATACTGTGATGAAATGTTTATCTGTTATTCGGTTCTGCTTGAGACATGTGGGCTTATTTTACAGGTGAAGAAACAGAATCTAGTAGAGGTTCTGCTTGGTGTTTTGGGTCCTTCATTTGCTTTCTGAGCCTTAACAACCCAAAGGCCAGTACCTGCCATTCAAAAGGGTTTCTTGTATATCTTCTACAACACACAGGCATCACTTGCCACAGTCCATGTGATTGTCTGTGATGCCAAAGGTATGCTCTTAGGTTTATCATTAAAGATGAAAGAGAATTCTTCCACCCTATACCATAAACATATTTATGTAATTTGAGGAGACTCTTTCAGTGCAGCTCCCCAAACATGCCATACCTTTTCTAGCTCTTAGCTTTGCTTCCTCACAGGCTAATTTTCCACCTCTACCTTCTATAGCTCTACTTAGCAAATCCCCACTCAGAATTCAGCATCTTGTTCACATATTACCAAGATGCTGCTTTCTACTCCTCTACCATTAGGTTCAATGTCGTAAGAGTGAACTATTATATAACCCTGTTTGACTTTCATTTCTTTGAAAACAAAACCTTGAGAAAGGTCTTGGGAGTAGGTAGCCTTTTTGGAAAATTGAGTATAGGATGAAGGATCTGGAAGAACAGAAAAGGGAGGGAAGAAAGCAACTGTAGCAGATGTAATGGAGGTTACTTCTCGGATTCTCCACTCTTTCGGGTCCTCTTGCAAAGTGCATAGGATGTCTCTACCATGTCACCTGAGGGATGAGAGGCTGGGACACTCACCTGCTGGGCGAGTGTTGCCCTAGGAATTAATTCCCCCACATCACCTAGCTATGCAAGTACATAGATCACATGAGCTCTCGGAGATGTCTACAGTGATGGGAAGGAAGTGAAGTTATGTGAAGTTCAGGATGAAATGAGTTGAGATTTGCCTGTCTGTCCAGCTCTAGCTAGAATCAAAGGCAGGCCAAGAAGATGTCAGATGATTTCCAGATATCTCTAGTACTCCACTCACCAATCGGTGCTGTATTTCCTTTCTCCAATGGATTGTGAGCACCTCAAGGGTAGAGGCCATAGGGCACTCACGACCCTCTATAAGTTCTATAGAATGAATCTCACAAAATGTCAAATTCAATTCCTCTTCGGTTCCAGAAAAGTTGGTTATCTCTAAGCTTGGGAAAGTTCTAAGAGTTTTTTTTTTTTTTAATTTAGCCTTATTTTCTTCTTCATCCTACTCATTTTAACAAGCTACAAGAACGTAGATGAGTCAAGGAAAATATTTCACAAACACATTCTAAAATTGCCAGCAGGGCTGGGGATATGACTCAGCAACACAGTGACTACCTGGCGAGTGCAAGGTTATAAGTTCAATACCCAATACCAAAAAATAAAAAAAAATAAATAAAAATGAAATGAAATGAAATAAAAATTGCCAGCATTACAAAGAATATAAAATTAGCTGAGATTCTTTATGTGAAGGTACCCACAAATTCTGAGGCAAAATCATAGCTTGTAGTTGGTTTCTTTCTGTGGATTTGTTACAAATAAATCTGGCTAAATGAGTAATCTCTAAGGCCGTGATCACAGTCACTGTCACATTTCCTGTGAGAAGTATGTGTGGTTTTCCCACTCATCTCCTCTTCATTTTCTTTTTCATTGTCCCTTCACTTTCTTCCACCTGGCCTCCCAGTCCGGTCCTCTGATCCTCCACTCCTTACTGTTTCTCCATTTTTGCCTTGGAGGCAGGCCCAGAGGATAGGCTGGCCCCACGTGCAGCTGTGAATGGTGGGATTTTCCAAGTACCAGGTACAGCAGGCACTGCCTTCCTCTGTCAGTTTTTCTTCTGAACTGCATATTTTATCAACTAGAGGGTTAAAGGTAGCTAGCTTTGCCTTTGATTCTAGCTAACGATGTCCATTCTTCCTCCCCAAATCAATACAGAGGCCTGGCAGCCTTGGGCCTCAGAGGAGGCCAGGAAAGTAGACTGACTTGGAAAGGGCAGTGAGCCTTCAGAGGTGGCGTGATCATCCCTCCACTCTGTTCTGGAGTGCCTCTGGGGGTCATCTAGGTCCTTCCCTCAAAGCAGGAATCAAGAGGAGGTTGTTTTTCCCTGCTTGGAACTGCTCTCACTCCAAGGGGAAGGAGGCTTCTGAGACAGATAGGAAGAGGATTCAAATGTCAAAGGGACATTGATTGTCAGGGAGTTTGGTGTTGGCCTCTCCTCCTTCCCCACTCGATACTCATCAGACCCCTTGAGGTTGGCACAGATTACTGTGACTGGCACATCTGCTTCTGAAAATGTCTATCCCAGACCTGCCCAAGTTGCCAATGAAGACTGTGTGTTTATATGTGTGTTTGTGTATGACAGAGATACAGAGATACATAGAAACAGACTTTTTCAGTGTCTAATATTTATTTGTTTGTAGTAAGGACAGCTAAATTTATTGTGTCCTTATCAAATTTCAGGCATTATGTTGAATGCTTTGCAGATATTTAATTCTCACAATATTTTGAGGGGTTCTATAAAGTTTTTTGCTGAATAGTTCAAGAATCAAGTTCCAGAAAGGTCAAATGACTTACCCAAGGTCACACTGGACTTGTTAGGTCTGCATCTAGAGAGATTAAACTATAGAAACCTAGTGTGCAACCTTGGTAGCTGATTGGAGAATTAAAGGTTTTGCTATGTATGTGTTTATATGTGTACAAATGTGAGCCTGTGTGCATCTGTTATGTGCTTGTGTGAGCTACATGTGTCCTCTAGGACACATGTATGTAGGAGTAATGACGGTGAGTACAGATCTGGGCTAGAAGATGTGAGTCCAAATTCCTGCCTTGTTATTTCTTGCCTATATGATCATAGGCAGGTGGCTTAAGCATCTCTGTCTCAGTTTCATCATCTGTAAATTAGGTTGCTAGTATCTTGCACATTGGATCAGGGCCATCTAAAAGGTTAGCATTTGTGACACTTAAGACAGCATGCATGTGGGCTGCAAAAAGTGTCACTAGATGTAGAATAATATCCAGTAATAGCAAAATTTTATGGGTATTTATAATCATAAGAGCATTTGACACAGGGCTGTGACTTCGTTCCCTGACTTAATTCCCCCAACTCTATTGTGGAGATGGATATCATTATTTCCATTTTATAGATAAAGAACTGAGCCCCAGTTATACTAAATAATTGGCTAAACGACAAATACTAGTAGAGGCCAGAGCAGAGAACGAACCTTGGTCTCCATCCTTCCTGTCTTACACTCTTTGTTGTTCATTTTTCATTTTTCCACCACTCATCCCAATACCGCTCATAGAGACTTAGGTTTTTATTTTCTCCAAATTGGGAAGTGTGCCCATCTGCCTTGCAAAACAGCTACTTTCACACGGCCACCACTTGCAGCTTTTTAATTGCCCCTATCTCTTTGAACAGTTGGAATTTGTAATGAAATCACTTTCCAGCCCTGAATCATCCCAAATTCAATATTCTGTTTCCTTTCGTCTTTTTTTGTTTCCCTAGCAATGAAAAGATTGGTAACTTTATAAAACATCTGAAAGCACGGTGGAAGTTTCCTGGGGCTTCAAGTGTTGTGCCATGTTATCTTTGGAATAACTTTGAAGTCCCACCGGTGTAATAGAAGCCGTTATTATGTCATGGAGCTGATTAGCATGCCTGTGGGAAACATTAATTCATGCTGACATCATAGCTGGCTTTGCAATCAATCAGGTTGTTTTGCTTCTTTTTTGCAGCCCCCCCCCCATACCATGTTCTTAATGTAAAGGTGATGGGCTGGCTTTCCGAGAGTAATGGAACATATCTGGATGTCTCAAGATGGGGACAGACTCAGCCACAACAGCCACTGCCTCCCAACAGTGCTGGGAACAAATAGTGCAACAGAGCCTTTGGCAGAAGCACGGATGAGGCTGCTGACCCTTTGATTTGCCTGGGAAGGTTTTGATTTAGTTGGCATTCAGACTCTTGATATATAAAACTTTCTAACTCAGTAGTCAGCATGGCTGCCTGAATCCATTTGGTTCCGGTCAGTTATAATTAGGCTGATTGCTGGTGGCTCTGGTATTGTGGGGAGCTGTGCTGGCCTTCATTGCGTAAGACGATCACATTCCAAACTATCTCTTTCTTCCACACAAAATTACATTTCATTGACAAAGAAAGCTGCAAAGAGGAGACATGTAGACTCCTATTATCTCAAATTGTTAATATTTAACATACATTAAAGAGCTATCTTTCTGTTCGCTACGTACAATTAATTTAATCACCAATGCACTGTTAAGTATCTATCAGAAATGTGAATTTTTTTTCACGATGTATTAATCTCGTAATGATGTCTTTCCTTTTACCTTTAGTTTTAGTGTTATTATTTCATGTTACATGGAGTGTTCCCGTGGGAGCAGGGGACAAATCACAGGAAGTGTCTGGAAGGATCTAATGACATCTAATTTGGACTGGGTAAATTTCAAGGCATTTCTAGTTTCAACATAAGTTGGGCTCCCCTCCTTCTTTTAGGCATGTGTGGCCTTTCTCCTTCCTCATTGTCACTTCTAGACCTATGTGACACTTTTCAGTGCTCTAGATGAAGATGCTCAGGACACGGATTGTATGGTTTTTTTTCCCTGAGACCATTTTTGACCTGAAAGACAAAAACTCTGTGGTGAACCGTAGCAGTGCAAAATTGGAAAGAGTGACTTTATTGTATTTGCATAAGCAGGTTGTTGCATTTTTCTGCCTGGGAACTCCATACCCACAAATTTCCCTACACTCCCTCTTTAAAATACTCATCACACAACTACTTATTCAGGGTTTATCTTTTTAACTACGCTTAGGCTGCATGAAGACAAGGACCATATTCACCTGGTTCACTGCTGTGTCCCCAGTGTTGGATGAATGAGTGAATGATTCATCTAGAGCCTAGCAAGAGACAGAACCTACTTGAATGACTCAGAATCCAGTGGAGGAATAAAGTTGAAGATGTGGGTAGCATCAAAGGAATGAGGAAGGAACCATGGAGCAGACAGATAATAGCAACAGCAGGAGACCTTTACCATTCAGAAGCTGAAAAGGACAGGGGGAAGGAATAGTATTAGAAGACCTGGAGCCTGAGAGGAACTGTGGTCGTGGAGTGTGGCAGTCTCCACGCCTGAGCCAGGAACTGTGACTCAGAAAAGGCAAGAGTGAGATCATAACTTCAACTTCTCTTTATACTTTTCCTCCAAAATTCTCATGGCACCTCTCTCTCATTAAACTCAAATGAAATACAGCTGGCAGGACAATCTAGAGGCTCTTAGGGGTCAGTCTTCTAAGACACGAATAAAGCAAAGAAGAGCAGAGATCTGGGATAGGGAAGACTAGTACACTCATGAAGTTTCATATTTTGAATCCCTTCAAATTTTGGATTTTCAAGTTATGAATGCTCAACCAGTAAAATCTATGCATATATTTCCAAATCCCTGAATCTCTGAAATCTGAAAACACTGGTGCTGAAGACTCTGAATAAGGGATATTCATCCTGAATTATATGAAATCATCTCTGTAGCACATAACCAAGTAACTGAAAATAAAGAACAAACTGAGCCACCAAAGTAGATAGCACAAACGACTTCTGCTCATAGAGGTACCTCACCAAGAGTGGTCATGCTATCTATGCTCACTCTATGACACTACCCAACATGTTTGGGGTGGAGCTTCTTAAGTAGAAAAAGGCACATCATTAAGTAGAAAAAGGCAGATACCCAAAAAGGCACATCAAGGGCTTACAAGATGACAAATAGAATTGTATGACCATTTAATACAAATACAATTTTCCCCACACACTTCAGTAGCTCTGAGGACATCACATTTAAAAACCAATGTAGTCATCCCCATGTTTGGCTTAATTAGATGATCCACATTCTCTGTGAAAATAGGCAGGAATATGTATTGTATTCTTTGAACTATTTATGATGAGAATCATACAAATTACAGAAAAGACTGCAGTTTAAGAGGAAAATCACCTGGCTATTTTGTAGATCAGTATATCCTCCAAGTGCAAGATGAATGGGATATTGTCATAAGCACTTAAGGCTACACACAGCATGTCCAATTGTATCAATTCAAGCAGTACTTTCAGATAGGCTTCACTTTTGTCTCCCTACAAGCATTAGGAAGATATCTACAGAGTGCACACACAGAAATGGGAGTGCCCTAAAGTCCTAGAATTGGTGTGGCTTAATTTCAGTGCCAGACTCCTCCCACAGTTAAACTGTCCCCAGTAATACATGAGGGATATTTTCTGCTTCCTAACATTCTTAGTGTTATCTAGTTGTCTGTTTTTCCCTCCAATTTTATCAGTATAAAATATCGCCCATGAAATTCTTTTGTTTTTTATTTCTCTGATAACTAGTAAACAATACATATGCTAGGTATTCTTGTTCCCCCTACTAGGATGCACTTATTTATATCCTTTCACTCCTCCTCCCCCAAATACCCACATCATTCATTTGAATCTCAACTAAGCAACCATTATTTACTCTTAGGTAATAAAACACTCACCTGATTTATTATATTTCTTAAGTTTCACTATACATACATGTGTCTTTAATTTACCTAATTAATCAGGTTCTCATATATTTATATATATAGGTTTATGACTATTATCCAACTTTTCCTCTACGTCATCAGTTTACCTGTGTACCAAACTATCTGTATTTTCTCCCCTCATTCATGATGTTACTTCTGTCTGATAGCATTTAAACACAAAATCTCACTCAGTAGTTGGCAGAAATTGAATTGAATACATGTATTAATTTGGGAATATGTGTATCTTTATATTGTTTCATCCATGAACATGGTATGTCTCTTCCTGAATTCACATATGCTTTAATGTCCTTTCCAAATGATTTTACCTTTTCTTTTTCTTAGAAATCTTTTGTATTCATAGTGTCCTATGCTTTTATTTACTATGATAAGTATTGTCTCATTTTTATTACCACTTTTTAGTTTGTTATTGCTAATGTAAAGGCCTTTTAATCTATACTTGTCTTTAAAATAAAACATAAATTTTCTCAACTAAGAATGCATTTTTCTCTACATTAAACACAAAGTTCCTGAACTGGAAATGCATTTTGCTCTAACCTATCAGATTATGGCAGTTCTCAGCTATTCTTTTGAAAGAATGTTATTAAAAATTTGTATCTCTATTGAGATAATCATTAATCATGCAATTTTTCTCCACCAATTCCTTGGTGTAGTTTATTCAAGTGTATTTAATTTTTCTGATATTAAATTTTTTATATTCCTGGCATATATCCTAATTTTGACCATATGTTATTTTCAAAATGTACAGTTACACTTGACTATTTTTCATATGATAATCACATCTAGTCTCCAGTAAACTTAGATTTTTTTTATACTGCTTTTAATGGCTCTCTTTATGCTTGGTATCTCCCACAGACATTGGCTGTGTGTGTGTATGTGTGTGTGTGTGTGTGTGTGTTTTGTATAACATATGGAGAAGAAATAATATATTTTATATTAGATGTTATGATAGCAGTTTTATGTAGTAGCAGCAATATATTCAGATATTATAGCCTGAATTTACAAAAAAGAAGAAAAGAAAGAAAATAGAAACTCTAAGGCATTAAGTCAATAAGTAAATAGTAGATCAAGATTTCAAACTGGATGTCTAACTTCCTGAGTTTTGTCTTTTTTTTTAATATACCAGTGTCTTCAGTATTACTAATCTGCTCTTCTCCTATCCTTGTGAGTATAGCCTGGCTTATTTATTTATGACCAACCAACTCTTCCTAATCTGCTTTCCTTTTGCTATGGAAATAACCCATGAGTGGTGGTTGCCAAAAGAGCTAGTGTTAACCTGTAACTGTTTTCTTCTTCTATCTTAAACCCAGGGGAATCTCATGGCTGGCTGGCTGCCACAGGATTCAAGAACAATAGCTTTGAGATTCTGTGAGCCATCAAATGAGATCAGAGTCTTAAAGAAGTGACCTATTTTACAAATAAAACAAGAAAGAATAATAGACTCTACAAGTATGTAATTTCCATTTTCTGTTTTCAGTTCCTCTGATAAATTAAATGCCTGATGCCTCAACATACAGAAATTGAAACTCTCTATTTGGGTCTGGGAAAAAAGCCATAACATTTACAAAAACAAAAGCCATCACATAAAATACGCATATATAGAAAATAATAACAACAATAATAGATGTATATGACTCTTTCTTAAAAAGCTGGTGAAGCATTTTCATGTTCTTTATTTCCTTTCATCCTCCTGATGAGATCTCAAAGCAGATAAGGTTAATTATAATTTTATAGATAAAGAAATTGCACAGAGTTTTAAACATGTGTAATTGTTTGTACTAATGTCCTAAAAGTTTCACTTTTGTTTCAGTCTTTGTCAGATACCTTAGAAATTTCTCCCATTGACAAGTAGAGTATATTCCCTTGACCCTTGATTCCATGTCTGACAATGCTGATTTGCTTCATCCAATGTAGTGTGAGCACACATGACAACACTGAGGCTTGAAATTACTCTGTGTACATGCCCATGTGTTTTTCTTGTTCTCTTTGTCTCCTGACATTGTTACAAGAAGAACAACCCAGATTGCAAAGAAAGCAGATGAGGCATGTGTGGAGCAATCCCAATCAGCTGTGATACCCTAGCCAAGATTAACCTGGAGCAGATCATCCTACTGGAACTGTAGACTCATAAGTTTTAATTCTATATGGTTTTTCCTCAAAATCAATAGTTGGGAAAATAGTTGTTACACAGTAGTAGCTTACTGATACATTTTTAAAAAATAACAAGTGATAGAGATCAAATTTGATTCTACATCATCAAACACATAAATTTACTCACTTTAAACTATGCTAAATTGGTTTCCATGCAGAAATGAATTTCTGTGGTTGTGAAAATACCTCAGAACTGATCCATTTTATGAGCAGGGACTTTGTCTCATTTTTGTTTGATTCTTCAGGGTCACAACAAGGATCTTGCACATAGAAAGTAATAAAGAAATGTTGATTAAAAAATAAAAGACAAAAATATCAACAATGTATTTATCTTTGGTCTTACCTTACAATTTTTAGTGAATAAATATAAAATTTTAAAAAAAGAAAATCATATTATATGTGGTCCATAAAAGTCAACTTCTAAAAATAGGTCTGAGCTATTGCACAAAGAGGGCACAATTGTCATTTTCCTGTTCTGACATCTGTCCATATGTGGCATATTTCCTCTCTGAAGAAAGATCAAACCCCATAAAATGCATCATTTATATGCCACTCCCCATTAGGAAACAGCATGCAGACCGTTAATGAGGAGCAAAGGCTGGAGGAACAGCTCCGCGAGTCAGTTTCAGGCAGGCTGTGGTGAAAATGCCCAGCCCTTTGGGAATCACACACATGAAAAAAGAACAAACATCATGCCTGGATCCCTGCTTGTCCCCACCCTAACCCTCAGCCCTGCGTCCCCAGTCACCATGACAGCTTGAGGTAGAGAATTTGTAAAACCCACATGGAGAGCTTTCTCCTCTGATTTTTTTAATCTCAGAAGTCCAACAGTGCCGATGAAGGTAACTGTGACATTTGCGATTTTCCATGCACCAGCCCATTCCATTTTCTTTCCTGGTGTTGCTTCCATGGTACAGTAAACCTCAGCTCTGACAATAATTATAGCCAGAATAAAATGAAGGGAGTAATAGGAACAAAGCATGGCTGTAATTGCCTTTTCATTATTTGCCAACAGTTAGCTATTCAGTCACAGGGAAAAATTACACAGTAATTGGCTGACAATGGGGAAGCAAACGTTGAATCCCACAACTATGATATTTTTGCTTGTTGAGCTTTAGACCTTTTATTCATATTTTGATTAAACAGCTGAAGCATTAAACTGACATATGAATGTATCCTTGGTCAAATTCTGATGCGTTGGTTTCTACCCCATTCAAAATGTCAAATTTAAACTAGCACATAGAGTAGACCTGTAAATACTGTAGTCTATTGACTTTCAAATAAATTCCACCTCTTTACCCCAGTTCATAAAGAAAACACCATGGGGATAACAGCACAGACATCGTTTAACGAATCACTTTTCAGTTGGATGCTTTAAAAAGAAAAACATGAAACCACATGGTGCATTTTTTCTGCATTTGGATTTTCCTTTCATTTAACTTGCTTTTTAAATTTTTTTTATTTTAAAGAGAATAAAACCAAACAAAATAAAACAGATAAAACTAATCTCAATTAACTTTCTAAGTCCCAAACCTTTATAAATGAATCTGTGGAAAGCATCAACTCTTACTTCCTGCTACAGGCAGGGAAACTGAGACTCAGAGAGAACTGACATGTTCAGTGTGACCAAGCTCGGGGCCTAGAGAACTAGAAACTAATATCTGGACTCTTTTTATTCTAGTAAAACAATCTCTGCCTGTAGATTTCCCCCTTAAGGATGGTCACAAAAAGACAAGACATTGGCTGCACACACACACACAAACACACACACACACTCTACATGAGTACTACAGGTTGCTTGATTGTGGTATTTTCTTTAAGTTTGTTTGCTTCACAGTATCATGTTGATAAACAAATGGATATGAACTTTTCTTGAATTATTCCAAATACATAAGGACCTAGCCCAGGGCAGCATGTACCGTGATGCCTTAGGAAATGTCTGATGGCATTAGTAGAGTGAAAAGACCTGATTCTCATAGTCAATCTTAGGAATCTTCTTATTCTATGTTGCTATGCATGTTTTTTCAGTTAAATGTGTGGCAAGGCTTAGCTGCTGTTCACATGGCAATTTCAGGAGAAGCAAGCGTAGCTGAGATAGTACATTTGGAGCAATAAGGCTGCTTATCTGTGTCCATACATGTATATATGTCTATATTGGGGACTGGTGATGAAAAAATAGGAAAAATGTCAACAATCTTAATGTAACAATGGAGATTTCTACTTAGAAGATGGGAAATCCAAAATCATATGAGCATGATGCGATAGTTCTTTTTTTATTCAAAGAGAAAAAAAAAACCCAACTAAACAAAACATAAAGAGGGTAGCAACAATACAGTTCCAAAGGGGAAAGAAAGAACAACAACCACAACAAAAAGAAACAAAAACAAAAACACTAAGAAATCGATGACGTGTTATATTAGCGTGAGTGACAGACACCTGACTGATTGGATTAGCACAATTCTGGGTGTGTGAATGGATTTAACGAAGATGGAAGACCCACCCAGAGTGTGAATGGCACCAACCAATAGGCTTGTAATCTGAATGGAGTAGAAAGGAGAATGAAGAACAGAATGTCACTGCTGTTTTTCGGAGGGGCTCCAGTCTTCACCTGCACCTTGGACACGCATCGCATACTTTCCGGCCTCTCAGCACAGACTGTACCACCTTCCAGTGCACACCCTTTGGCCTCTTGTTGCAGACTTGTCCCGGGAGCTCCATGCCTTGGACCTTAGATTGGATCCTCTGGATCTCCGGCCTGCAGACAGCCCTTTTGCAACTCTTCCACACCTGGCTCTGTAGGAAACTACCATAAGCTTTCCTTGTAAAGCCTTATATTTTTACATACCTTACATTAAATCTGTTTCTCTAGTGAACACTGACTGATACACATGTTCTTGACCCCATTTCATTCAGTAAGTAAGTAAGTAAGTAAGTAAGTAAGTAAGTGTAAGTAAGAGCTATTCAAGACCACGACTGTGAGGAATTGGTTGTGAACAAACAATGGGGAAGAAATTAAGATATCTGGGGAATGAATGTAGGTAAGTAACACAAAGAGCCATGAAAATTAAGTGGCTACTTCCCATGCAAATTCTTATTTAATGCATACAACAAATCTATGGGACAAATTTTATCATCCTCAATTCACAAACATAGAGACCAAATCTCAGACGCATTGTACGACTTGCTCTAGATTTTTAAGCTAGTAAGTGGCAGAGTCAGTGATGTCTACTGAAGCTATGTTTTTAACTCTTGAAGCCATTGGTGACTTGTAAGTAATTAGACCTTTCCCAATTTCCCAAGTCAGCTCCTAGAACATGTGTGGAATGCCTGCCCTCTGCAAAGCACTGTGAAGATTGTGAATGAATTAAAAGTTGCTATAAAGAACTTGGCATCTTCTGGAGGAAACCAAGAAATAAGGTATGGATGGGTCTGGTTAAAAAAGAGGCCACTCATGTGATCAAGATGACTCAGCTTTTGTCCCCTCAGAAACACACTGTATCAAAAATTCAAGAGCAGCTAGTTTTTTGGGAGTTAATCCCAAGACACATGGATGCAGATAAAGAATGATACCAAAAGAGCATGTAGTGAACACAGGTTGCCCTGGGAAGAGCTCAGAAACACCAGTGCGTATGCAGAGAGTATGATACATCTATAATCCCAGAAAAGGGTAAAGCAACTGAGGTATTTGTCCGCAAAGTCCTCTCCATCATTGGGCCATAGTTGCTTCTAAGAACCTTTCCTCTCTGCATGTCCAGGTTACTCTAGGCACTTGCTGAGGGCACACCAGCATAGGAAGATGCTCTGGGGCAGAGATCTGTACATGTGCCTAGTAGCATTGTCCCCTGGCTACAAGTGAGTGCTAAGGAGATGTGACTGAGAAGCAACTGTCCTGCTGATGAAGAACAAAATATGACTCAGTGGAGATGGTGTCACGGGGGAAGATTTCAGAGGTGAAATATATGGCCTTCAAGAGCAAGATGCCCATCTGCCTGCATAGAGACAGAACTCCACACCATCTCTTTCCAAAGGGCTGGGCCAGCTCTGTACCAGAGGCAGAAATTGCCTGAGATGTTAACTTCAATCCTAATATAACAAATGTCTTACATTCTATACAAAACCAGTATTTTTGTCCTGGTATCTTTACAATCCAGTGCCAGCTTACATCTTGACAGTTTTTTATCAGGCCCTCTTGGGCTCCCTTTCCTGACCATTGTCACCACTTCGTTTTGCCACCTCAGTTCTGCCTTTGAGACCTTGTCAATCCTGAAGGGCTCAGCTCCACGCCTGCCTTTCCCACCAGTCAGGCTGGAGAGGACCTTTCTTTCCCTTGTTTCTGGCCTGACACACTAATGCAACCTCTAATCATGGCTAGGAATAAATCGTCATCTTGAGCTGTATACATTTCCCAAACCCCCAAAGCTCCAGAAATTCTAAGGATTTTGTTTCTGTTTTCATGTTTTGCTTTTTAGACCTTTATTTCTGTTATATGGTAACAAACCTGACCTAAACTGACATAAAGCTATTTATAGTTTTTATTTGATCTAAATATTCATATATTTCACTGCATAAATATTCATGTATTTGGTTACAGAATGCAGTCTCATACCCTGCTGAGATTTTATATATAAATGATGTGTGTACCACATTGCTTTTCTAAAAGCTGAACAACTCTGAATTATAAAACATATCTGGCCCAAGGGATTCAGTTATAGGTTTATGAGCCTGTAATATCAGTAGTGATAATGGACATGACTATAGTCCATACTGTGTTACATATTTCCTGCTTTAGTCCTCAAGAGGACCTGATAAGTTAAGTTGTATTACATCTCTCTTTTCCTAACTTCTCTTGGGACAAGGAGGTACAGAGATGTTCTGTAACTTGCCCAAGATCACACATCCAGTAAGTTCCAGGGTCAGAGATTGAATTCAAGAGAAACTGGCAGTGTCCAAACTCTCACTTGCTCTACTGTGCTTCTCCTAAGTGTGAACATCCAGCTTTGAGTTATTTATAGCACTCAACCTGGACTTCCCACCCACACATTCTCTTTCTTACTCTTGCATTGTCTGACTCAGGTTTCTCAGCTCTGATCGCCAAGTGCCACATTCTTTCTGCCCCATTGGGCTGATGCTGGATCTTGCTCTCCCTCACAGACAAAGTTTCACTAGTTTTAGTGGCCCTCAACCCCTCGTACTCCACAGCCTCAGAGAAAGCAGCTTGGCTCTGGCTCTGGCTCTGGTAGAGGTTGCATTAGTGCATCAGGCCAGGAACAAGGGACAAGAAAGGTCTTCTCCAGCCCAGCTGGTCAGGAAAGGCTGAGTGTGGGAGGCAGGTGTGGAGCTGAGTCTCTCAGGATTAACAAGGTCTCAAATTAGCTGGCCCTCAAATTAGCTGCAGAGAGCACCAGATCTGAGGATCTTTCCCCACCCCCAGGAACACTTCCCTCCCTCCCTCATGTCTTGCAGCCCTCCTACCTTGCCTGCCCCTCTAAGGATAGAGACCATGTAGATCTGTGTTCTGAGTATGACTCCTTGCACACACTAGGAGCCCAGTGCCAAGTGGTGGCAGTCATAACCAACTGAATAGGAAGGTTCACATCTAGGTTCCTCTGCTCGAGCAGCTGTGACCTTGATTTCAAAATTACTCCCACACTTAGTTGTATGCATCAACCCATAGCAAATGCCTACATAGTGCCAAACCTAGGATTTGAATTTAAAAAACTTGGATCCAGAGTCCAGACTCTTAGCAATGATGACATCAAGTGCTTATTAACTTCTTGTTCTGTATCAGTCACTAGAATAAACACATACCTGATCTCTGTTGATCCTATAAGAACCCAGTGAAGAAAATACCACTACTGCGATTCTTTTTTTTGCTATATGAGGAAACTGAGATAACAAAAAAGTGAGCGGCTCAAAGACTCATACCTACTCCACCAGCTGTCACCACCACGACTGTGTAACAAACCACTCCAAAACCCAGTGTCATTTGTTCTTGCTTACACATCTATTGGCTGGGGTAGCTTTCTTAATCCCTAACGGGCCCCAGCTGGTTTGAATCCTAGCTGCAGGTTGGGTTCAAGTCCAGTGACCAATCCACACCTGCTCTTCTCATGGCAGCGGAAGTAGAAGAGAGAAAAGCTGATGTTGCAGTTTCAAACACTGACCCTTTCATACCCACTAACATCTCTCAGCCAATAGAAGTCACAGGACATCCACGGTAGGCAGTTTGGCTAAGTCCATCTCAACAGAGAAGGGAAGTGTTCTCCTTCCTATTGTGGAAGGGAAAGGGGAGGCCAGATAGTCATCTAGTCTTTTACACTCACTGAAATACAAAGCAAAAATTCAACCTGGGCTCTCAAGCATTCTCTTCGAGTAGTAACAAGTACCCAGGGAAGCAGATCTTTTGGGCATGCAGGAAACAACACCTATGAATTCTATTGGGTTTTTCCTCTTGGCCTTGAGGACATAAAGCTGCTCCCATGGCATGTGTGAGGCAGAGAGTGAGAGAGTATAGGCAAATGTGTGCTGTACCATCATGGCGTCCTCCTTTTCCCTCCATGGATACCCACGGTCTTGCTTCTCTCCGGGACTCAGACCTTTCACAAGAAGTGGAACTCTCTTGTTACCAACTCACACACGTTGCCATGCAACCTTGGCATGCATCATGAAGGTTCAAAGCAAATCTACTTCAGTTCTTGGTCGAGCAGATCATTCTCTTGTATTTACAAGGGATTGTTAGAAATTCCCAAGTTTTGGTGCTGTGTTTTTACTGGGAAAGTGGAACGAATTGAAAAGGCTCCCAGTGGATTAATTTATTTGTATTTTATTTTAGCTCCTGACATTTGGAAAAGGCTTGAAAATCCTATTAATGTTTGCTATTTTGATCTTCTTTGTAAGATGGTAGATTAAACCACAGAATCCCAGAAAACACACTTGTTGTTTTCCTTTCCAGAGGAACAAGGTCTGAACTATTTTCTTAACTGCTAGGATGGCCAGTTCACAGATCTGATGCTACAACTCATCACCATCAGCATCCTAGGAGGCACTGTGAATAGATCCCAGGAATGCTGCCCTCTGTACCTATAAATGGCCTTGTGCTCTCTAGATAACCACTACTGCTTGAGCAGAGCCCATGCAATCGAGTTGATATCCACACTCTAAAACTTTTCAATTTTTATATTCCAGTGAAATAACATTACCTGTATTTTTAGGATTCTGATAGACACCGCCATCTTATTTTGTTCTCATTATGTTCCCTGTGTTTGATAAGGAATGCTTCCACCACCTGACTCTTTTACAACACAGTACTAATATCCTGCTAATCTCTTTTGTGGTTAGCAAAATTCTCCTTTACCTTCCAAGTTTCCTGCTCTCTGACATACACTCCTATATTCGCCTCCCAACTGCTTGAGTGTAAGAGGCACCTATGAGTATGACTGGGCTATTACCTAGTATCAGTTGACTTGGAGTCAGGCAAAGAGGATTCCACTGGGAGGGCCTGACTGAATTAGACGAGACTTTAACAAGGTAGCTGGGTCCCTCTTTGACATCAGAGAGAGATCCTCCTTTGATGGAAAGAGTTAGCTATGATGTGAAAGGGTCTAAAGGGTGAGGAGCATAAGGTAAGTATCTGAGAGTGGTCTTCAGGAGCTGAGTGGTCCCTTGAAGTGGACAGTCACCAATAGCTGACAAGAAGAGGAGCCTTAGTTATACCATGTCAAAGAGCTAAGTTCTGCCAATAATCACAGCAGTTTAGGACAGGAGCTCTAGAAAAGAGCACAGTCTGATGGCACAATGATTTCAACCTTGTGAGAACTTGATCTGAATTGGTTTGCCAAGCTGAAGACTGAAATAGTCTTACCCACGGAGACTGAAATAGTAAATGATTTTAAGTCACTGGGGTTGTGTTCACTGGTCACACACATTGCATTCTGAAATCACAAGCAGACATTTGTTACTATGCAGGCACAGGCATATTGTCCTACCTCTGGGGAAACCTTGATGATGAATCCTTTTCATGCTTTGAGCCCCTTCTAATCTTTGTGCCTAAACCATAACTCAAATATCTTTTACTACCTGAAGCCTTTCCTCAGTCATCCTCGACATATAGGAGCTGGTTAAATTTTTAAGTGCCATAGTTGTTTTACTTTCTTCATCCTTGTATTGCAAATTTACCTGGGCTTGTAGTTATTGATGCCACTCAGCTATAGGCTTCTTTTTGAGAAATCAATATCTGATTTTTCCTGGAACCATGATTACCAAACACTCATACGGTATCCATCACACTACAGGTGGTTAAGAAATGGTTCCCAGGGTTTGCAAATTTACAGTATGACTTTTACTAACACTTCATATGGGAAAGTTTCCAACCTTATTACATGATATTTTGAGGACATTAAAAATAGTTCCATGACCAGGAACCAAAATGATTACTTTCCTCCGTGCATGTACCAGTGCAATTACTTTCATACTCATTTCTCTTTATCTGTTTAATTATATCCAATTTCCACCTGTCATGTGCCAGACCTTGTGTTCAGTCCCTGCCCTCAATCTTCTTAGAATCTAAAAAGGAGGACAAGTAACCAGCTATGCCTATTTGCCTGGGGGAGTTCTCAACACATGGCACTTACAGTACTAAAACCAGGACTATTTAAATAACACTAGGGATGATTTATCACCAAAATGGGAGAGACTTGAGTTTAAAAAAAAAGTTCAGTAAAAGTGGTCCCTGTGTTGTGGCATCTTGAGGATGGTGGCCCCATCAGTTGATCCCTGAAGAGTATATAAGAATTATCCAGAGAAACTGAGTTCATTTGGAGTGCAGTATGAGCTTGTAACATTATTTCTATGCAATGTCTTGGTCACATGGGGTGGGGGTGTCTTTAGAAAAATGTAAGCAGTTTGTACTTCATTAATGGTGTTATTAAGCCAAGTCAAGCCTTGTTTTGTGGTGGCAGTAGTGTGTGTCTGTGTGTAAAGGGTGGGGGAAATTTCAGGCAGAGACTATAATATATGTAAAAACCAGCTTGATGATGGGCAAGGACCTGAAATCTGTAAGAGCATCAAGATGGCAAAGATGATGTGGCAAAGAATCTGAATCAAATCATTAATGATTTGTGAGGCATGTTAGTGTTTAAGCTCATTTGATAAGTGTGAGGGGAGGAATCAGTGATCAGTATTAAACAAAGGAGTGACATGGGCCCATTTATACTTTAGTTGGATTATTTTGGGTGCATAGGTAAATGATAGGTCTGAGACACCCAAAACCAATAGCAAAGTGATAAAAAAGAGACTGTCAAACTTGCCAGATGGGGAAGGTGACCATGACTTAGATTGGGCAGTAACTATGGAAATAAAGAGAAAAGGACAGAGTCAAAAGACTGAGAAAACAGGACCAACAGGACAAGAAATGGTCCAGAAAAGCATGCAATCACAGATGAAGCCCAGACCTCTGACTTGAGCTACCAAGGCAGCTGAGCTTCCAGTCATAAGTTAGGGACACAACAAGAAGCTGAATAGAATTCATTCAGATTTACCAGTGAAATTCTAAGGGCGAGTGAAAACTGTACTCCAGCAGGCCAAAAGCATGAGGGCTAAGCACAACTACACAAGTCCAAAAAGGAGCTCTGGAACCCATGCTAAAGCCAGCCACAGGTATTGGAGGAAGAAGGAAGTCTGCAGTTGGTAGTGAAGTAAATAGGGAGGGAGTGGGTCTAGATCATAAATATACCTCATCATGGTGGAAGAGAAAGAGACAGCT
This sequence comes from Dolichotis patagonum, assembly GCA_004027295.1. Lineage (NCBI taxonomy): Eukaryota > Metazoa > Chordata > Mammalia > Rodentia > Caviidae > Dolichotis > Dolichotis patagonum. Next base: position 118,172 of record PVJX010000689.1, read on the forward strand.
AGAGCAGGAGGAGGCTGTGAAGTCAAGGTGCCCTTTGTCCTGCCTCTTTTCTGGCTTTGGTCCCTCTGTGCATGATCACACATGGTCCTCTGTACTGACATGTTCTGCATTCACAGGTTCAACCAACCTAGGATGGAAAATATCAAAATACTCCATTGATATAGCTGTCTAGGTCCAGGAGGTCATGAACTTCTCCCAGTCAGATGCAAGTTCCTGGTACTGACACACTCCAGGGGCACACTCTGCCTAGCTTCTTGGGTCCCGGAGGTTCTGAACTCCACCCAGCCAGGTGTAAGGCCCTGGTTCCACACTCTGGGGGTGCGTCCACATGAGCTATACAGAAAATCTGAGCTCTGCTCAATCCAGCATCCCAGAGCAACCCAATGCAGTACATCAAGGAAACACCCAGCCAGCCTCACAGACCACAGACCATAAGTCACCAGTGCCACAGTTTGGGGTGCACACCATCTAGTCATGGGGATATCAGAGGATTGAAGCTCTACCCAGGGCAGCATTCCAGTGCAAGTGGCCATCCACAAGGGTTCCAGAGGAAAATGACAAAATGGGAGAGCAAGATGCAGTCTCAGTCCTCCAGCCCACCAAGAACAAATGCAAGAGATGGTGAAATTGAATACACTGGAAATCACAGAACTGAACTTTCTGAAATTATAGCAATTGAACTAAAGAAGCAACTCCATGAAGCCATAGAGGAATCAGATCAGAAATAATCTCTCAGGTAATAAATGAAATGATAAACATTATGAAAGAAGTGTTGTATGTATCTAAAGAAGATGCACATGAAAAGTAGAGGAACACAAGAAAATGATGGAAACCTTAAATGAACAATATAAGACAGAATTAGAATTCATGAAACAGATTTGAAGTGATATTCAGGAAATTAAAAATTGTATTGAAAGCTGGCAAAACCATCTGAATGAAGCTGCAGATCGACTCTCAGACCTTGAAGACAGGATGGAAGCTTACAATTATGAAAGAAAAGATATTTCAAAAATAACAAGGAACCATGAAACAACAATCCAGCTGCAAGATAATGCAAAGAGAAACAATATATGACTAATAGGTGTCAATGTAAAAGCAGGGGTTAACACAAATGACATATGAAGACTATTTACAGAAACAACAGCAGAAAATTTTCCAACCATGGGATGATAATCTGATATGCAGACAAGTGAGGCATACAGAACCCCAATTAACCATAAACAAAATAAATCTTCACCCAGACATATAATAATTAGGATGTCAGAAATTCAGCACAGGAGCAGAATATTAAAATCTATCAAAGAAAAAAAGCAGATCACCTACGAAGGAAAAGCCTATCAGAATCACAACAGACTTTTCAACACAAACCTTCAAGCTAAGAAGAGCTTGGAGTGAAGTATTTTAAGTTCTGAAAGAAAACAAGTTCCAACCCAGATTGATGTATCCTGCAAAACTATCTTTGAAAATTGATGGAGAAATAAGATACTTCCATGACAAGGAACAATTGAATAAATTCATGACCACCAAACCAACACAGCAAAGAGTACTGAAAGACACTCTAGAAACAGGCAAAGATAACTACATTCCTAACAACAACAACAACAACAGAAGGAAACTACTAAGCAGGACAAACAATTAAACAGCAAAGTTAGAAAACCAACAACAGAAAGATAAGATGACAATGATAAGTCAGTACATATCAGTTATATCCCTCAATGTAAATGGTCTCAACTCACCAATGAAAAGCAACAGACTGGCAGAGTGGATTAAAAAGAAAAATGCATTAATATGCTGTGTACAAGAAATACATTTAACTCAGAAGGATATTCATAGACTAAAAGCCAAAGGTTGGAAAACAATACTCCATGCAACAGGAACCCAGAAAAAAGCAGGAGTAGCTATTCTGTTTGCAGACAATGGGAATTTCAAGCCAAAAATAATCAAAAGAGATAAAGAACGTCATTACATACTTGTTAAGGGAAAACTTCAAGAGCAAGAGATGATAGTCATGAATATATATGTACCAGGGCTTGGGACTTAGCTGACAGGCATAAGCACCTGCCTGGCAAGTGCAAGACCATGAGTTCAATCCCCTGTACCAGTAAATAAATAAATAAATAAATAAGCACCAAATATAGGAGCACCCAACTATATAAGACAAATCTTAATAGACATGAAAAATCAAATGAACAAGAATACAGTCATAATAGGCCACCTTAAAACCCCATTGTCACAAAAAGACAGATCAATCAAGCAAAAAAATCAGCAAAGAAATAACAGAACTAAATCAAACTTGTGAACACATAGACTAATAGATGTGTAGTGAGTGTTCCACCGAACAACATCAGAATACACATTCTTTTCAGCTGCAAATGGGTCCTTATCTAAAATAGATCATGAACTAGCCCACAGAACATGCTTAAGTAAATGCAAAGGATTTGAAATAGTTCCATGCATATTATCTGATGATAGTGCAATAAAATTGGAAATTAATGAAAGAACCTCACAAGAATCCAATAAACATATGGAAATTAAATAACACTCTTCTAAACAACCAATGTTCACAGAAGAAATTAAACAATATCTACAATTAAACAAAAATGCAAATACAAATTACCAGAATCTGTGGGACACAATGAAAGCAGTCCTCAGAGGAAAAGTTTTTTTCTTTTTTTTGGTACCGGGGATCGAACTCACAACCTCACGCTTGCCAGGCAGTCACTTAAGCCACTGAGCTAAATCCCCGGCCCCCTCAGAGGAAAAGTTACAGCACTGAACTTCCACATAAGGAAAATAAAATAAACACAAATAAATATGCTAATGTTGCACTTGAACTTCTAGAAAAAAACACGTCAAGACCAAAGCTCATAAAAGGGAGGAAATTATAAAGATCACAGCAGAAATTAATGCAATCAGAACAAAGAAAACAATACAAACAATTAATGAATCAAAGAGTTGGTTCCTTGAAAGAATAAATAAAATCAATAAACCCCTAGCCAACCTTATCAAAAAGAGAAAAGAAAAAACTCAAAACCACACAATAAGAAAGGAAAAGGGTAAAATCACTACAGACCTTGTGGAAGTACAGAAGATCATCAATACCTACTTCAAAAACCTATACTCTCATAGGTTCAGTAACACAGAAGAAATGGACAGATTCATAGAAATATATGAATTACCATAGATGGATCAAGAATTTGCTGAATAACCAAATTTCCATTAATGAAATTCAAAATGTAATTTCAACCTTACCAACAAAGAAAGCCCAGGTCCTGATGGATTCCCTGCTGAATTCCACAAGAAATTTAGGGAAGACTTCATGCCACACCCCTCAAGCTCTTCAGTGAAATTGAAAGGGAAGCAAATATTACCCTAATACCAAAACCAGAGTCAGACCCATCCGAAAAAGAAGATTACAAGCCAATCTCTCTAATGAACATAGATGCAAAAATCCTCAACAAAATACTGGCAAATAGAAAGCAACAAGTCATCAAGAAGGTTATACACCATGATCAAGTAGGATTCATCCCAGAAATGCAGGGGTGGTTCAACATACACAAATAAATAAACATAATACACCATATCAACAGAGCCAAGGACAAGAATCATATGATCATCTCAATAGGTGCAGAAAAAGCTTTTGACAAAATCCAACACTCATTCATGATAAAATAAACCCTAAAGAAAATCAAAACAGATGACCTTTACCTCAATCTGATAAAATACATATATGATAAACCAACAACCAACATCTTATTAAGTGGACAGAAACTGAAAACTTTCAACCTAAAATCAGGAACAAGACAATGATATCCATTATCAACACTCCTATTCAATATAATTCTAAAAACATTATAAACAGAGCAATTAGACAAGAGAGAGAAATAAAAGAAATAAGGATCAGAAAGGAATAAGTTAAATTATCATTATTTGAAGATGATATGATACTCTACACAGAAGACGCCCAAGACTCCACTGAAAGACTTCTAGATGTAATAACCAAATTTAGTAGCTGGATACAAGGTCGACACTCAAAAATCAATAGCATTCCTATATAAAAACAACAAACTCACTGAGAGAGAAATAAGGGAAATCACACCCATCACTACAGCATCCAAAAAAAATGAAATACTTAGGAATCAATCTAACAAAAGAAGTAAAAGATCTATACAGTGAAAATTACAGTACTCTGAAAAAGGAAATTGAAGAGGATTTCAGAAAATGGAAAGACATTCTTTGTTCATGGATAGGAAGAACAAACATTGTGAAAATGGCCATTCTCCCAAAGTTGTTATACAGATTTAATGCAATTGCAATCAAAATATTATTTGCATACCTCACAGACCTAGAGAAATCATCCATAAAATTCATCTGGAGCCAGAAGAGACCTAGAATAACAAAGGCAATTCTGGACAATAAATGTAAGGTAGGAGACATCACAATCCCTGACTTGAAATTATATTAGAAAGCTACTATGATAAAATCAGCATGGTACTGGAATAAAAACAGACATGTAAATCAATGGAATACATTAGAAGTTACAGCCACAACTATAAACACACTCAACCCCCTTATCTTTGACAAAGAGGCCAAAAATGTACACTGGAAGAAAGATAGCCTCTTCAATAAGTGGTGCTAGAAAAACTGGCTTTCCATATACCAAAAATTAAAATGAGATCCATGTCTATCTCTGTGGACTAAACTAAAGTCAAAATGGGTCAAGTATCTAAATACTAAAACAGAAACACTAAATCTGCTGGAAGACAATGTAGGTAGAAGTGTTGATGACATAGGGGTCATAAGAGAGTTCATGAACAAAAATCAAACTACATGGGAAATACTTCCCAGAATCAACAACTGGGATCTCATCTTATTAAAAAGTTTTTGCATGTCAAAAGAAATCTCCAACAGAGTGAAAAGAAAACCCACAAACTCGGAAAATATCTTGGCCAACTGTGCCTCAAACAAAAGACTTCTATCTAGAACATACAAAGAATTTTAAAAATCAGGCCCCCACAATTCAAGGACCCAGTCCAAAAATGGGCATCTGAGATGAATACACTTCTCAGATGAAGAAATACAAATGGCAAATAAATTTATGAAAAAATGTTCAACATCAATGGTCATTCAGGAAATGCAAATTAAAGTAACACTGAGATTCTATCTCACTCCAGAAAAAATGGCCAAGATTAAGAAATCAACCAATAACAAATGCTAGAGGGGCTGTGGGTAAAGAGTAACTCTTCTTCATTGTTGGTTGGTGTGTATGCTGGTGCAACCACTGTGGAAATCAGTGTGGAGACTCCACAAAAAGCTAGGATTAGAGATTCCATTTGACCCAAGTATCTTGTTTCTGGGCGTTTTTCCAGAAGATTTTAAAACATCATACCACAGGGATATATGTGCACCCATGTTAATAGCAACATAATTTGTAATAACCAAATCATGGAAACAACCCAAGTGTCCATCAATCAAGGAATGGATAAAAAAGATGTGGTATTTTTATACAATGGAGCACGACTCAGCTATAAAGGAAGATTGCATCAAGACTTTCATAAGTAAATGGACATGACTTGAGACCATACTCATAAGTGAAATAAATCAAACTCACATGTGTAAATACCATATAATCTCCCTAATGCAAGAAACTGAAGAAGTATATATGATCCAAAATCTACAATAAATACTGTGTAAGGATAAGAAACTTCTCCAAGAGGAAAAGTAATAGGGATAAGTGAAAGGAGGAAAGAAGGAAGGGAAAAGGAAAAGATATCTATCTATCTATCTATCTATCTATCTATCTAGATATAGATATAGATGATATAGATATAGATATAGATATAGATATAGATAGATATAGATATATAATGTTAGGTAAAATGACTATACTAATTGTATTAGCTATTGAAAAAGAACAGTTAATATTCATATGATTAGATCAGTTTCACATGTCTCTGGTACTGTAAGCAACCCTTTTGAAGGTAACAATATGCAGTATTGCAACCATTGTCAAATTCCTACCATCTTATCTTGTAAACATATACTGTTACTGTATTGGGTTTGTTGCTGTTGTTTATTTATCTCTTTTGCTTTTTATTTTTCATTTCTATGTCTTTTTTCTCTTAAATCAATAAAAAGTAAAATAAAAAAATTCCATTGATATTGAACATGCACAGTCTTTTTTCCTTGTCATTGTTCTCCAGCAGTGTAACAACTATTTACATTGTATTAGGTTGTATAAGTAGAATAGAGATGGTTTAAAGTCTACAGAAGGATGTGTATAAGTTATGTGTAAATGTTGTACCATTTTAATTTTTAATCTTAATTTTTCTTTTTTTAGTTCTGTACATGTTTGTAAAACATGAAGTTCACATTCATCTTGGGGCTAGGTATATGTGCATACCACAGCTTGCTTCTCTTTTTAAATCCCATTCCCACCCACCTCCCCCCCTCTGTCTCTAAACTCCCTTTCCCCATTTTAGTGCTTGTTATTATTATTCTTAGTTCATGCTTGTGACATATTGTGTCTACATTCATGGTGGGCACTTGGTACCTGCACATGATTTCTTATATCTTCTTACTTCCCCTCCTCCTCTCTTTCATTCTCAGTCTTCTGGACACTTTCCATTTGCAAGTGCTCTGTTCCCTTGTTTCCTTCTATCCACCCTCCATCCTCCTTGTTTGTACTGTCCTTTGCCTTCCTCAAATAAGAGATCCTATACTGTGTTTAAGCTTGTGTGTCTGATTTCACTCCAACTAATATTTTTCAAGTGCATCCACTTTCCTACTCTATGCCATTTTATAAGAGATTTGAATATTTGTAGATTTTGGTAGCTCTCAGGTGTTCTGGAACTAATTCCCATGGATACCAAGGATGGAAGAGTGTAGGGAAAGTTTGCTTACTTCATTCCTTCAATACATAACAGACCTTCAATGAACGTACATGGGACACTAGACAGAGAACTTAATTAAAGATACAAAATTGCAACCACCTGGAAATTTCCATCCAGGTTGCTGAAGAGCTAGATATGGTTTAGAAGGAAACATTGGCTTTCTAATGTCAGTGATATCTTACTTGTATAGTTTCAGGACTTTGAAAATCAGGAGGTGAAAGAGACTGCTAATTGAAATCAATATCCATTTTCACAAGGCTTCTAATTTACAGTAATGTTTACAGTCTGGTAATTAGCAATAATTAGGGTCTTTGGTAAGGTCCATCATCTACTATAGAAAATAAATATATTCTAGCCATCAATCTTTGAAATAAAAGCCAGATTTATGTAAGCAATACATTTTGGGTAATGAGAAACTATGAAAGATGTATTTGATGAAGGGTATGATAGAAAGCAAAAGTTATATTTTTTATAAATTAAAGTTAAGGATCTACTTCTTACAAACTTGATGGAATTGGGTTGAGAAACATAATCAGGGGCCCACCTGTGTTATGCCACTAGAATAAAATAATGCAATCAGGTACAAATTCACCTTTCCCTACACCCTTCCAGTGTTCCTGAAATCAAGCTATGTGTGCCCTCAAAACCCAGGCACCTGTTTCTCTTCAGCATAAGCATTTCTGTCTGAGGCAGCTTGTCTGACAGCAAAGGCCTGCTGTAGACTGCATCTTCATCAACAAAGAGTAAACTGGGAGAAAGCACTACATATGTGAAGAGCTACCACACAACCATCATTTTGAAGACTCAAAGGAAGAGTAGCCCTTTGAAAACAACTCAATGCAGGAAGCAGAAAAGAAAATTAGGATAGTACTCAACATTTCCCATAGAAGTCAAAAGGAGGAATAATCTTTTCAAAGAAGAAGCTAAAATCATAAGGTAGATATAAACAACAGAGTTTTACATACAAGGATTGTGCAAGGACCTGAGGAAACTAAAAGCCCAAAATAAAATGAGGATCTACATGAGAAGCAAGGAAAGGCAAAACTAAGGAATGGAAATAGAATGAGTGAAGTAGAAGAAAACTGAAACAACTCTTGAGCAACAGTCGGAGCTTAAAAATGAGCTAATAAGAAAGATGATAATGCAGGTCCAACATAAGGGTTGTATCTGTTTCTCAGCAAGAAAGAAAACTGAAGTAAAAATAGTGATTACAAAATAATTGAAGATATAATTCCTGATCAGAAAAAGTCTGTAAATCTGAACAGCTCATCACATTTCAGGCAAAGCTGTAGAGGAGAGAGACTATAACTAGCCCACATCTTGACTCAAAAAATTATAAACACCCATACAGAAAAATCAGACTGTCTAGGACAAGATTCCAGGAGCCTGAGTTCTCTTTGGTAAGCCTGAATTTCAGAAGAGAACAGGAAAATGTCTACAGACTTGGCAGAGAACCCCATAAACCAATATTATGTATATCCAGCTGAGTCCTCTTTCTTAAATGAAGCTATCAGGAGAACAGTTCCCAGTAGGAAAGGACTCTGAAAGATAATGCAGGAGAAGAAGTCAATACTTAACATTTACTGAATCTTCAGTGTAGGAGGTACCACTGTGTGTGATGAGTGGCCAAGACAGGTGCAATCCTGTGACCACAAGAATTGCTATATTTAATATAGCAATAAAATAACCAAATAAGGAGACATTTGATCTATTAGGTAGGTGATGTGATGATAAAGAATGTGGAGCAAGCAGGTAAGGCATGAGGAGGTCACTACTTTAGACAAGTGTTGACAGAAAACTTCACAGAGTTCTGAGGAAAGACTAAGCCAAGGCCAAGAAGCAGCACATGATGCAAGGAGGGGCTTTGTTCCCCGTGCATGAGGCAGATAGGTGGGTACAGGGGAAGGAGAAAGAAACGTGGAAGATAAATTTGGACACTGAGATGTGCAGCCCACCGTGTAAACCCTTGGACTAGGATTTTAAAACTCGGATTTCATTTTAGACATTATAGGAAATCACTGCATGGATTTTGTCTATAGAAGAAACATGATCTTAAACCAGATTTTAGTTTTAGTGTGGTATTTGTTGAAAATACCACACTAGTGTTCAAAGTGAATCTAAGTGAAGACCAGTTAAAAAAGCTACCGCTGGGCAAGGGGATGCTGCAACCACAACACTCTGGGAGCATCAGGCAGGAGGTCTGAAAGTCTGGGCATAGCCTGGGCAATCTAGTGACTTAGTGAGGGCCAGCTTGTTTGCCCCACTTTCACTGCCCACTGGCACCACAGCCCCAAGAGTAGCTAATAGCTTGTAATATGTCCTTGCAAAAAGAAATAATAATAATCTATCTATCCGCCTGTCTATATATTTATCATCTATAGACATCCATCCAAGCTCAAACATAAATAGCCATGTATCACACTGAACAGCATATGTGATGATGGTCCCATAAGATACAATGGAAATGGGACCAGAGATGGGGGGATGTAAATAGAATTAAGATGGGGAATGGATACATGATGAATGTAATCATTATGTACTGCAAACATGTAGTAATAAAAATTTTAAAAATGTTAAAAAGATTATAACGGACCCGAAAAACTCCTAGAGCCTAGTGATATCTTAGCACAATGCATTACTCACCAATTTTCAGAGAAGCTGCTGGGATATGTTTAGGCACTCAAGTCCATATTACTGTGCTGCCATTGCCTACTGTGTTTAATACTGTAACACACTACATAGGTTGGTAGTCCAGGAACAATAGGCTGCTCCATATATCCTACATGTGTAGTAGGTTTGCATAAGTATGATTTCTGACATTTATTCCATGACAAAAAAGCCTAATAACATATTTCTTATAAAATATTTCTATTATAAAACCATGCGCATCTGTATATGCATGCATATATTTCTATAGAAAATATTTGTATATATATTTATCTTGGGTCATGGAAACAAACTTTCTAGATTACAAAAATGAGACCATACCATGTGTTATTTTTGTATGGAATATACCTTGGGTATCTGCATAACAAGGCATAGTCTCTTCTCTCTCTCTCTCTCTCTCTCTCTCTCTCTCTCTCTCTCTCTCCAATCAGTAGTTGCCTAGTAACTTGTATAGATTTAAAACAACTTGCCATTAATTGGCAATTAAGTTATTTATTTATTTCTCTCTCAGTGCTGTGGTGAACAACCTGATACATTATTTTCAAACATTAGTATGATGCAAATCTATCTGCAAGGTAAAAATTCTAAAAAGTAAATGAGAGCCTTTACTAGCTTTATAACCATTTAAAATATAAGAGATATTTGAATATGTTGATATAAAAATGTACTTAAGAATGAGTGGGACACTTACTATATTATATGTATAATTTTGACTTTAATTCCTTTAGCATATGATCCATACCTTAGATTTAATGTGCTATATTTATCTAAAGCAAATCTTATTTTGTGCAAAAAAGCATTTTATAATACATATTCTAAGTCTCTAAATTGGGTTAAAGCAGAACTGCATGGCTCATGTCAGTATGATCCCTCCCTTAGCCTTTCAATGTGACATACACAATAAAATTATTATATATATATATAATTTGATACATGAAATATATTCTATTTTAAAGTGTCTCTCACTTCTCCCAGGTTCCATTGCAATGCAAATTTTGTAGTATATGGTTCTTAGTACATTTTTTCTTGCAGCTAGATCTTTATTAAAGTCAGTCAAAGGCTTTGCTTTTCATGTTATGAATAGGCGTCATAATTATCTAATGCAACCACTCCAAAAATCAGATTAGTAATTAGCTGGACCAACTGATTGGTATGACTTCCTGTATGCTGCTCTTTAATGTTGAACATTTACTTTGTGCTTGAAGGATTTGTTTGTGTGTTTCCTATGTGTGATGAGAGCTTTTCGATAATTAGCTCCTAAGGGATGTCGTATTCCAATAGTTAAAGAATAATTACAGCCGTATGAAAAATGAAATGGTCTCAGCTTTCTTTTGTTGTGGTTTAATTGTATGCAACAAGTCCAGGAGGCATCTCACTTCAAATTGTGATAGTGAAGATGTAGTTCTCATAAGAAGAAAAACATGAATTTGGCAAAATGGCAAATTGTTATAATTTTTAAAACAAACAAGCAAATCACCCTATTAAAACAAGCTTTGTGTTATTTCATTAGTTCATAATCTTGATTACAAATTAAACTCTCGCAAAGGAAGAAGCCATAAGGTTAGAACTACAAGGAGATGGAACTTGATGAAAAACAGAACATCAAAAGACATCAGCTAGGAGAATGACATTGAAATGGCTGTTAATTAGCACCAACCAAAAAAGGAGGAAGAGCAGAATGACAGGTCAGTTCTCACAAATAATATAGATTGGGGTTGAAATGAGAATAAAACACAGTCAAAAAGAATATATTTTCTTCAATGTGCTTCCTGTTGTTTTCAAATTTTGACTTTAAGGGAAAAATTTTTAAATCAAACTGTACTAAGATAGTTTTTTCTCCATGAAATTATGAGTGACAGAAAGATGCTACTTCATATAATAAAGCAACAGATTGGTCAATGTTGATGCAAAAATGCTGCATACCAAACCACCTCCCAACTGTGGCTTAAAACAGCAGACAGTTATTTGTCACCCATGGACAAATATGGGTTGACTGCAACTTGACCTATGGGATAACTTAGGTCTGTGCCATGTATCTACCTTTGACCCAGGGCCACTCACATATTCTTCCCACGGTGAATGGCAAGAAACAAACTCCAAGCCCAAAGTGTGCAAGAAGCATAAGGCTTCTTCTGGTCACGTGTCTCCTAATCTTTCACTCATCAATACATTCACATGCCCCAGCCCTTGATTGATGGGGAGAAGATGTATGTTATGTCCAAATACAAGAAGAAGGGAAAAAAATATGTGCTAAACCATCATTTAAAGCATCACAGGAATATGTGTTGGTCATGATGGTTGAGATTATTTCTCCCATCAGTAGAGATGAAGAAAAGGTTTCTAATATTGTGATTTTTTTCATTGGTCTTTGATTGCATCTAGCCACACTTAAGCTGGAAAAGACTAAAGAAAATAGGATAAGACCATTTTGTAGGCAGTATTGCATGTGATGAGATTATACAAAGCTATACTTCAAGTGAAATGAGGTTTTGTTCAGTGGAAGTAGAAACCAACAGAAGTAAGGGAGTCTCTTAGTCTGTCCATTTTGCAATTCTTCTAAGGCAAAGGATGCTATGTGAAAAGTTTACTTGTTCTGGAAATGCCAAAACTTTAAACTTGAATTGGTCATCATTAATCACAATGCAAAATCTACAAAGCGTCCTATGAGATTGCTCATCACAGCACTGAGATGGTACCCCCATGGTGGAGGCAGCCTTGCTGAACTCATCTGCCTTGGAAAGGTTGAGCTGGGGTAGATTTGGAATGATAATGTTGCAGAATTGCTTTGGTCAGAGGACATCACTCATTCTAGTTTCACTAGTTTCCGTTTCCTACTCTTTTGATGCAGATCATGGAGGAATTCTCAGCCATTCTGAGTCTCTCCATCAAATAACTCGAGAAAATTAAAGATGGCCTCTAAGCAGCCCTGGTTTTGTCCATTACATGTAGGAAGATAGAAAGCTCATTGTTTTTTTTTGGAAATTGCAGTGCCTCTTGGAAATAATAAAAGTATTGCCCAGAAGAAAATTCAAATTATCTGTGTGTTTGGATGGTCCACATATCTCCTTGGCACCCACCTTTCCCCACGTTCTGATGGCTTCTTGATGCAAACATCTGAGGCTCTCTATCTGAGAACATTTCCCAACTAACAGGAGGTTTGGTTCTCCTGTAGCAGTTAGTGTCTGCAGGGGAGCACCCCTTACTAAAAGGGAAATGAGTGGATATTGAAATTTACGCCCTCAAGCTTCCTCATTTCCAGCTTGGGAATCTCTGAGCTATACTCACCAGCAGACGGGAGCCTAGGAATCTGCTGGACAATGCACCCTTGACTGCTGTCCTCTGTTCCCTGACTCACTTCCCCATGCTTCCGGGATCACCTCCAAAATAAACAACTTGCTCTCAAGTCCCCATGTCAGGCACTATTTGGGGAAACCCAACCTGACACCCTGCACACCTGCAAAGCTTGATGTCTCAGCTGGGTTTGGTCGTTGGTGTGTAAAGAAGCTCTGTGCACGTCCCTAACTTGCTGCTTTTCTTAGATAATCTGCCAACAATTCTGATAGGCAACTGCTCAACTCCAGGGGAGGGATATCAGAGACAGAGTCCTAACTCACAACCATTCCAGAAAACGGAAGCAGATTGGCAGTGGGTCGGGGGAAGTCTTCAGTACTCTGAAGTTCTCCATTGTCTAAAGGCAAAGATTAATCTGGATCGACTTCTAGAAGTAAGCCTCTATTTTCGAAATATTAGAAGAATGTCTTGATATCACAATTCCCTTTTCTTTTCTTTTTCTTTTTTCCTCTTTTTTTGCCCAGGCTAGCCTCAAATTCCTCCTGCCTCAGCTTCCTGAGTGCTGGGGTTAGAGGCATGTGCCACAATGTCCAGCACTCTGAATGTTCTTATCAGATTTTTTTAAAACCAAATTAATAGTGTAAATTGTTTAGTTCATCCTTCTGATGGGAGCCAAGGCAAAAATTGTTCTGAATCCTTTAGTCATCTTACTGGGATGAGGAAATCAGTGGTGGACAATTTGCCTATTTCCTTGATTTTAAGATGCAAGATACAGTAAGATATAACCCTACTGTAATAATGCTTCCAGTGGGGCAAGGCATAATGCCACACTCAGTGGACTGGAAGAAAGGCACATGCTCTTCATTCAGAAACTTTAAATATGCACCTGAGGATGGAGAAATTATGGAGTGGAACCAGTCAGTATTTGTAGAATGACATTAAAGGAACAGCCTATATATAGTTCAAATCCTTGTCCTATTGGGGGTGTGTTGATATCTGGAAGGACTTACAGAGGTTTGTGAGGTTCTTCTGCTCATAGTCTTCCATTTGAATCAGGGAACTTACCATTCTACCACCAGGGAATGGGGCCAGGCACACCACAGAGGCTGTTACCAGCCTGAAGGAGAAACTCCTGTAAAACACACCCACTTAAGTAAGTGTTAGGGATGCTGCTGTCTCTGCACCTGGTCCCACCTGAGAGTCACTACACCATTCACCACCATTCACAGCTATAAGTGGGCCTTATGAGAAGTGAAATGGGATCCCATCAAGAGCCACATCAAAGGCCAGTTCCTAGATTCCAACTTCCCAGCCAATGCGAACCAAAGACTCTTCCATAGATGCTCAGCAGGATTAAAATTTACCTTTTGTATTTGCCTTTTGTGCAGCTTGTATTTCATTTCTTTTGAGAGTGGGGAAGTAGACATTAACTTTTGTCAGGGGGGAAAAGAGGAAGGAGGCATAATTTTTATGGCAATCTGTCTATTCTATTATGCCTCCATGAAAAGAATATCTGTCCAATGCAAATAAGGTATATGTACACTCCTACACAGATGTGCATTTTCCTTAAGTTTATAGATTTCTTTGGATTTTCAAGTGGATCGACAGCTGCCAGTTTTTTAAAAAAATTTTTATTACTGATTTAGTTCAACTTTTTCAGGGACTGAGATTTGGGTAGATCTTAAGTCATGTAAGTCAGTTATGAACATATAGCCAGGTATTTCTGAAGTTATTGAAAAAGTTGGTTTTGTCTGAAAGATGAATGAGTTCACCATGCAATAGTGATTAATTATTAATTATCTTAATAATCTCCACCACCCTTCTCACATAGAGCATGTGGGGAGGGTCCAAGATTTGATCCAATCACAAAACCATGCTTTGGTAAATTAAGCTTGTTGAGGTTTTGCTGTCTGTGTCTTCTTTGTCCCATTTGAGTAAATCTCAATTACAATCTATTTCTTTGTAAACAGCGGGTAATCTTGCAGGAATGTGCTCTCCCTTGCTTAGGGATGCTTTGCCTTTGCTCTGCAAGATGTACCCCTCACCCCCACTGCCAATCCTAACGTCTTAACATATTTCCCCTTCTTCAGAACCCATATAAATGAACGTTCCTTTGTGATGCTAAAAACTAAGCTTTGTTTTTTCAGGCTCTTCAGAAGGACACTTACCTTAATCCTCTTAGTCCCTGTGCCTTGAAGTGCTAGCTCTTGGGAAGTTTCAAGTTTCAAGAAGCCGGCTCTCCATGGAACAGACTTGGTGACCTTTCCTGGGATTCCTACTTGTGGGGAGCGCTTTGAAAAAGATTTTTGGCCCCTACTGTTGTTCTGTGCTTTGATATCTATCAGTGGTCCCTTCAGCCAAAAAGAAGACAAGGGGAGGACAAGAGAGAGGATTCAAATTACAGTTCTTTGTTTCTACTTCTTAAATATAAGTATTTTGTAGTTGTAGAGGTGTTCTTCCTTTCCTTTTCTTCTTTCAAGATTTTAGAATCCTGCATATTTTGCTAGGACATCATATTCCCAAGATCAGTATTGTGCGTTTGATAACAAGCAACAGCATGTCTGGTCTGACACTCACAGCACTCTGTAAGGCCCATATGCATTTTCATGTTACTGATGGAGAAACCAGCCCTCAGCAAGGTTCCTTAATGAAGATTATGATCTCCCAAAAGCATTTATGAAGCACCTGGTACTGCCCAAAAAGTTGTGAGAGGTGCAATTACTGAGCAAGAGAAATTCAGAAAAAGCCAAAGACAAGATTTGTTTGTTTTAAAGACGCCTTCTGGCTATTATTTGGGATTTAGTGAAGCTCATTTAATGCTCAATACCACTCTATCTTCCTAGGGTCTAAACCAAATTCTCTTGAAATATAATTCATGGGTTTCCACTCACATCTCAATTTTTAGGTAAATTGTTTCCACACGTGAATTTGAAAGATCAAGGGCCTGCATTTCTGAAAAGTTCCCCAGGTAATTCTTCAGCAACCAAAGTTTGAGAAGCTTTGCTTCTCAGTTCCCAGCCTGTCCCTGACTAGTTAAGCTGCTCTCTTGCCCTGTCTAGTGAGGCCCTAAAGCCCTGCTTCCTCCATTGGATAGCAGCATCTGGAGAATGGAAGAGGGTGCAGACATTTGTTGGCTTTGGCTATTAGGGAGTTGCCCCATTTCTGGTCTTAAGTCCTGGATCTTTCCTTGTAAAACTATTGTTTCCTTTTCTTAATTTGTGGTCAGACAGGGAGCCACATCCTCATATTTCTATCAGTAGACACGTGGTCCAGGCCTGGCCAATCAACGCACCCCATTCCACCGACTCCCATGGTTGGAGACTAAGCTAATCCTATGAGACCCAAATCTGAAGCTTTCATTGGAAAGATCCAGAAAGAGAAATTCTTTTTGCTGGGATTGCTGACAACATGAATGATATAAACCTGGAATTGCTAGTAAGAGGCAAAATCATCTTGCCTCAGAGTGTCACCAAACTGGGTACACCGGTACACACTGATAACAAGGGAGGAGGATTGAAATTTTTACTTTTTTTAAAGGACTAGAAAGACCTGGAATTCAGTCCATAGCACAGCAAAATAAATAAATAAACAAGTGAGAATGTCACCAAAGGGGTAAACAGAGCCCAGCAACAAAAAGAGCTGGAAGCAAGTCCTGTGAAACAGACCTGAGGCCCTGAATTCAAACATGTCTGAACAGAGACCTACCTCAAGAATTTTCATTTCAGCCAGGTGTGGTGGAACACACCTGTAAACCTAGCAATCTGGGAGGCTGAAGCAGATGAGTCTCAAATTTGAGTCCAGCCTGGGCAATTTAGCAACTTAATAAGACCCTGTCTCAAAAATACATAAATAAAATAAACATATAAAATAAAATAAGAATTTTTATTTACCTGAGACAGTATATCCCTTTTTCTGTTTCTGGCAATTTGACTTGAATTTCTGACACTTTCCACAGAAAAGCTGTTGTTCTTATTCTGAAGAGGAAATGAAAATCACTGACCACTTCCATAGTCAACCATTGGTCTGGTTTAAACCAAACACTGGGTGCTGGGGGCAGGGCTAGAATTAGATGTAGCACTATTCAAAAAATATCCCTTGGGTAAATGGTTCAGAAGTTTGGGATAAGGAGTAATTGCTGCTCAACTCCAACAGCCTCAGACTAATTCAAGGCCTGGAACATTCTATGAAGTAGTTCTGAACACATGCCTTATCAAAAAGAAGTGACTGTCAATCCTCAGCATAGATGAAGGGAGCAGAAGGAAAAAGAGGGAAAAGAGTGAGGAGAAGAAGGAGAGGAAAGAAGAAGAAGAAAGGAGGAAGAAAAGGAGGAGGAGGAAGCTACTTCATGGGGAAGATGGAACAGAATCTTTGAATTGAAGTTTTGTGGGAAATTCCAGACCATGGTCATCATGGATACTGCACTCTTAGCTCTGATAACATCCTCCTCAGACTCCACAGCTTAAGTGTGACCCATTGCTAGTCCAGACCCTCCAAATTATTATCACTGAAAGACTCTCAAACTAGAATGGTGTCTATGTAATTTCATGGAAAAGAAGGATGCTGTGGCCATAGACTTTGGAGGGAAGTTTGATGTGTATAGAGAGCATGGATTTTTGAAGTTGGATGGGACTGACTTCAGGTCTTAGCTATCAATTATTAGCTGCCTAATCTGGACACATTGCTTAAGATTTTATCTGTAACACAATAGTGGTAGTAACTGTCTATAGGTAAGTACAATAATTAAATGAAATAATATATATGAAGTTCCTAGCATGATGGCTGACCCAAAGTAATTGCTAGATTAATATTAGTTCCATTTATTAGTGATTTCACCTTACTTTTTTAATATTTATATTTCACTTTCATCTTACATTGATAAGTTCCATGTTTCCCCATTCCCTACCTTTCACCCCAAACTTTTCAGCTTTTGCAGTAGGCGAAACTGTTAATTGAGTATGACTGGGCACATATCTAAAAGAAAAGACTATGGTAAGAGAAAGATGCATGGTTGGAACAGACACTCCTAGAGTTCTTAATGTTTCTTCTGTGATTCCATGGGTTCCAATGGATTCATAACCCATGGATTGGAATTTTCCTAGGGAAAGTAGCTCAATTTTGTACTGCTTAGTTACCATTTTTTATCAAGTTATTTCAAAATATTTTTTCTCCTCTACAAGGAAGTATATGGCTCTATATGTATGAATTTGGCGAAGAATCAGAGTAACTGCTACTGTATACTCCGAGGTTCTACTGCAAATGCTATCAACTAGGAAGAATATTCTTTTGAAGTTTTCAACCTAGTAGATAAATTACATTTTTAAAATACCCAAAGATTCCCTCCATTTTTTCCCATTTCTTTGATGCATGTAATTCTTTAGACTTCAACCCAATTCTCATCTTTTGGCAAATGACCAAGTCACAGATTCCAAGCAATAATCAGAATGTATTCAGCTAAAACAAATCAAGTCCGACAGTTGTCACAGAAGCATTTAACTAAAATTACTTCAACGTTTTAACAATGCTTGACGTTTGCAGGGATGTCTTTGAAGTACAGAGCTCCCAAAATATTTAGTGTTAACAGTTTTAGACAGGTGTTTTGCCAAAGACATGTAAAGATGTGTTGAGTGAAGATTATTATTTTGCAGAGTTTAGCCTCTGGAAAAATATTTATGTCTTAATTGGATGGAATTCCACCTGTCATTTTATCAAACACTTTGCTTATGGTCCATTTTGCTCAGAGTCCAAGAAAAATGAAAGTATTTTAGTTGTGAGAATTAATGTGACACATGTTTGGGCTTTGTAGAATCCCTGCATTTGTTTGGTGATAATTATAAGAGAGTGCTTGAGAAACTTGAAGTAGAATTTCAATTAGAATATACAAAATTGAGTCTAAAAGGAAAGCTTAAGAAAGACGAATGACCAAAAAAAGTTGCAAAGCTCCCTTTTAGCGAACCAAATATAAAACTGAAAACCATTGCATTAAAACTCAAATGAAAAAATGCAATCTATTCATTTTCTAGGTTCTTCTTTCCATTTAGGGATTAGTGTCTGGCACAGAGTAGGTCCTCAATAACAGTACCCTACCTTTCTATCCTCACTTTTCCTTTTTGGTCCTTCATCTTGTTCCCCTATACAAGCGTTTTAAATAAATAATATGCAACATGATTTCAACAAAAAAAGGCTGAAGCTAGAAAATAGATCCCAGGTGGCTCTGAGTTATGTTTAGGTCAGAGCAAGGAAATTTCCTTCCTTTCTCCAAATCTCCTCTCCCTGTGAGAGTGATGGATGGAGTACCAGGTGCTGACTCTGTTATCAGAGGAATGAACTTGACCGACACCTGAGTGGGCTGAGGAGGCTGCGCTCACATCTGGCATATTCCACTTAGACCACAGCACCTACTGAATGCGTCAGCTCTGTGTGGGTCCCTGTGAGTCCCACTGGCATCCTAGAGATGTGGCTTTAACGGGAGAAGTAGTCAAGGTGTTTGCAGAAGAGAACAAGAGAAGCACTTTCTGAGCTTTTCACTTCAGGTGATGTTATTAAAAAATCCCACACAGTAAGGAATTCAACTCAAACAAAAAGCAGAAGTCTCACTTGGGTGAAGGGAGTTCTAAAAGAGCAGAGTGAAAGGCAAACTCCAGTAAAAATACTGGAGGTTCAGCGGACCTCATAATGGCTCAGCTCCTCACTCCCGCTCTGCTTCCTATATACTCTCAGGAGGGCCCTAGACCATGGGACGGAGAAGCTGTTACCTGCTGAGTCTCATTTTGCTTTCCTGGTAGTAAAACTACTTGAAATGTGCTTGGTGTAGAAACTGAGACTCCAGAGAGCCTTTGGAGGAGATGACAGGGTTTGAGTGAGCTGGGGAAGTATCGGCACGGGGTGCATCGAGGAGAGTAAAGCCCTGGAGCTAATTCCTAAGTTCCCCAGATACTTGGGGACGGCATAGGATGAGCCTCCATTCTTGTTGCTGTGGGGAAGCAGCAGGTGTGTGGTGATGGTGTACGCAGCTAGAGAAATGAAGTGAGCTTAGATCTAACAGCCTCATAGTGCGTTTGCCACAGTCCACACCAGGGCTCCTAATGGAGCACACAGTTGGCACATAGTGACCATAAGGACTGGTGCAGAAGCCAGCCCTGGATCCTTGTTTACTAAGGAGCAAGCCTCCAGCTTCTTGATTTGGTTGACAGTTTTCCCTATGTTCTTTCTTATTCTCTAGTCCCTCAGGCTGTAGGGCCCTTTATTGTCCCATGTTCTTAATTTTTGGCATTTGTTTTGGTCAGTATAACAGTTAAGTATTTCTTTTGTCTGGTCTCCAAATCAGGCCTTGGTGCCTGCTACTAGAGTCGTTTCTAACTGTCCCTTTGGATTGACTAGTGTGGCTCTGCGATCAATGATTTTTCCCCCCTCAGGTAAGAAAAGATTTATTAGGTAAGCCAAAGTCATAACCCCTTATGTCAATTGAATTTGCAATGTACATGCTACATCGATGGCCTGAAACAAACTTTTGCTCAATGTGTAGTTTCAACTCACCATTGATCTTACCCTTGTATAAGGGAAGGAATTATGGGAAGAGAAGATAGATGAATAAAGTTGAGGGAGGGATACCTAAGTCCATGCTGGCCTGATTCTTGCTGTAGTTAAACGTAACAGGTGGAA
Organism: Dolichotis patagonum; assembly: GCA_004027295.1. Taxonomy (NCBI): domain Eukaryota; kingdom Metazoa; phylum Chordata; class Mammalia; order Rodentia; family Caviidae; genus Dolichotis; species Dolichotis patagonum. The sequence goes on from PVJX010000689.1 coordinate 138,682, forward strand.
GCATGTTTGAGTAGGAGGACAGAATAACAAAGCCATGATGTGGTGCACCTACACCAACAATGTGGGAAGGCCAGAGCACGGTTACCTGTGTGGGCTATGGAGAAAAGCCCACATTTTGGACCTGAATTTTGTCTCCCTTTCTAGCTATAGGGACTGGATGTTGGGGAAACACTTAGTCCAACTTTCATTGTCATCACATGTAAGATTTGGGAAGTAACAATGCTAGGGCCATAAGATCATGATAAATATACAGTGTATCAAGTGATTAGAATATTGATAGATGTGTGATAAATACTCAAAAATGGTAGCAGGTTATTACTATTTCAGGCTGGGCATCCCCAAACAAAAATCCAAAATGCTGCAAAAGCTAAAACTTTCTGAGTTCTAAATGATGCCACATGTGGATAATCTCCCACCTGGCCTCATATGACAGATCACAGTCAAAACACAGCTGCACTAAAAATATTGGATAGAACTATATTCAGTTTCTGTATATAAAGTATATAAGAAACATAAATGGATTTCGTGTTTAAAAACTGGTCTCATCTCTGAAATATCTGACTATATGCATGGAAATGTTCCAAAATCTAATATAATTTCAAATCCTGGTTCCAAGAGTCTCAGGAAAAGGACATTCAACCAGTGTTGATGTTATTGTCAGGAGGAGAAGTAAAAGGTTATAATAAAACTGATTCTTTAGTCTCACATAAAATATAGACACCGATGTGGCAGTGAATTGGGAGATGGTGACAGTATAAACATTGTTTTTGAAGAGGAGAGCATAATACCAAGTCTCTTACAAATACTCTTTGAACCCCTATTTAATGGAAGGAGAAGGTGAACAGCTCTATAGAGCCATGTGAGGGGAAATATTCACAGAGAAGCCTCTGCTTACAGTCTTTGTCAGCAGTTCTTAATGTGGGCCACTGCAATTTGTACCTGACAACATTTGGCAATATTTTGAGAAGATTTCTGTAATTCTCCCCCTTGTTATCAGTCATTTTAAGGAACAAGTAGTTCTGATGATTCGGTTTCCCTGGTAATTGGTAGCATTTCCCCCTTGTTGTTGCAGGGCACCAAGTACCCAACATGCTCAGAATGCTAAAGAATGAGAACATAGTGAGGTCACACCCAGAGATGGTGTTACGCTGTGTTTTGCTGACATTACGACGTTTGGACTTCATTCAGTGGACACAATGGTCTGCTGGACAAGATATTCTGTGCAGTATGTTTATTTAGAGGGAAAATGCACTGAGAGGTTGGCTATTCTTTAAGATGATAGTCTCAAAATTAAAAGTGTTAGTCAGTTGCTGTTTAAATGTTTGTGAAGAAATTTGATTGAACGTTAGTGTTGGGTGAATCCAGAAGAACTGGCCATTCAAATTGTGGATTTTTCACGCTCACCCAAATGTCAGTTGAAGAATCTTATCACTTGGGAACCAAAAGAAGTTCACATGGAGAAAGCCTCATGGCCACCTAATCTTTCTGGGGTTCTGGAGGGGCTGATGGGTCTGTTTGGTGTAGATTGGTTGCTTGTTTGTTTTTCATCCCATCTGACTCCAGTTTCTGTTCAGTTTCTTCTAATCTATGGATTCTGTTACCATACATTTATTCTGGTCACATCCCCTAAATGTCTCAGCCCAGCTACAGAACTTAGATTTCTTGATTTCCACATTAAAATCCACTCAACTAAGCCTTTTATGTGCACAGAAAGCTTTTCTAAAGTTTTAAAAAGATTGATCAGATATCTCGGTGCTCAATAGAACTTGTCATGGGAATGGTGACCTGCTTTGCTCTTGCATGGGAATCAAGTCGCCTCCAATTCCTCTAGTACTTCTATCTAAAGAAGAATTCAGACTGCATCACTTGAGTATACCATATAAGCTCAGATGAGGTAGCACTCTTTTTCCAATCTTTGGGGTAGAGTAAGATATTGCAAATATTTAAGGTGTATTTCAAAGAGGTAAACTGAATCCAGAAACAGGAAATCATTTGTGCAGATAAATAGCAGAACAAGGCTCCCAATACCCAACCAGGTCTATAGTACCCAGTCTTGTTACTGAGCCCTCTTACTAACAGATACCTCCATAAACACATCACAGCACACCATCACAAAGTCTCAAGTACTCCAGTTTTATGCACTGAGCAATAAAACCTAAATGAACAAATCTAAGTCTTTCTTGATAAATCAGAAAGTGCTTGAGAACCATGAACTGCTTACAGGACATTGCAAATTCAGCTAAAGCGAACCCTTAAGGACCGAGAAGTTATGCTGGTATCACGGAGGAGACAGAAATGGAGGAAACACCGGCACTGTTCTCTCCACCCATAGAGATAGATGTTCAGTGCAGGGTGGTGATTCTACTTTCCAAGAATGCACTGGGCTCCTGGGGGCTCTAGGGAGAAGATGGGGACCAGGAAGATCAAGAAGATAGGATTTCTTCCCTCATCGAACAGCAATAGTTTAGAATCAGAAACAAAACATAAGATGTATTTTTGATGAGCTTAAAGGTGTTTATAGGGAGTCACAAAGTAGCAAAGGGCAGAGGATGCACATCACTCCAGGATGGGGTAAGCATCGCTAGCTAGGTGGGGAGCAATGATGTCTCAGCTCTAACGCAGCCCTGCCTATCTCTCCAGCATCCTCCCTCACCAAGCCCCTTTGGCTGTCTCTGCATCCCCTAGTACTTGCTTCCCATTCTTCCACTGGCCTCAAATCTTTCTCCCATCCAGACCCCTGTGGCTGGACAATTGCTGCTCACACCTGTCACCTGTGCACTCTGTGCTTTTCCGCATCTCGTCTTGGCTGATTCCTTCTCAGCACCCACAGGAAGCTCAAAGCTCCCTTCCTCCTGATGTCTACCCCTAGCATCCCTCCCATCTGCCCCTGCCTCTTCCTAATTTGCTCCCCTTGTACATAATACCTCATAATCAGTTACTTAATAATGTGATTTGAAAATGTTCATGCCTCCTAGAAAAACTCTCACATGTGCTTTTGGCTTTCCCCTGGCACCTGACATCAAATACAGGAAGGACCTAGTATATGGTTGATAAGCAAATAGCTGTCTAATGAAAGGACAAACTTTAGATAAATTGAGGCAAAGGAAAGCTGCATTTTAAACAGATTCTCTTAGGAAAACTCTACAGACATGCCAAGGCTGCAGTGGTACCTTGAAAGAGGGTGTGTTAGCTGATATCCCTGGTTATAAACAATGGGAATGAGTAGTAGATAACTCTAAAAGAAAAAGAATTTGTTGGAAAAAATATGCTGACTCAAGATTCCATGGAGAGCTTGAAATTTAAGATTATAAACTGGGCTTGAACCTGGGGCAATCCAGTCATGAGGACCATTGCCAAGATCACCGGAGTGATCCTAAGATTTGTGCTGCATGGGTTGCCTTCCTCCCCACACTCTGTACTCATAAGGTGAGAGGCTCTCCCTATTCGGGTAGATTTTTCAAATATTGAGAAAGATAACTTTAAATAAATAAAGACAAATGGCAATGTAGACAGCTAGGAGTAGGAGAGAAAAGACAGGGCAAGAAATTCCAGCACCATTAGCAGTGTGATTAAAGGCGTGGGAGTAAAAAAGTGGAAAATATGTCCCAGATTATGATGTGAAATGGAATTAGCAGCAATAAGAGGGGAAAGGTAACTTGATTTTATGTGACCAAGGGCACTGAAAACACTGGACTCTGGCTATCGTGTCTGACCCACTAAGCTATTCTTCAGAAACCCAGTATGCCAAGGAAACCAGACCACAGAACACCGGCTATAAACCGAGAGCACGTGAGGATCCCAGCATTTTCTCTTGGCTCCTCCTTGTCCCACACCAGCTGTTGCTTTAAAAGTTCAAAGACATCCTAGAGCGTAAAAATACCTATAAAATGAACATAGGAGTTGAAAGAAGGTCTGTTTGCTGTAGGGCCTACAGGTGGAAATTTGCGTGGGCTTAAACCTTTTAGAGATACTGGCATTTCCAAGTCGATTCATTTGAGTATATTTTGCAGAAAGTCTCCAAGATGTGATCCACTTATCAGCAGGGAAGGTAGGAAGCTTTTAGACAGACTCCCTGGGGGGAAAGATGACTGTAGTCCTGCACAGGGATCAAAATGGGGTGGGTCACATTGCGCGCTACAAACCCCGGTGGAGGGGTGGGTGCTGCCACCGCTCTCAGCCAGGGGGATTCTCATCCGCTGGCTACATGGCCACCTTTTGTGTTCTCCGAGGACAGGAAGCTTTAAGCACAGGGACAAGGTGTGGCTGATGGGACCCGATAAACCCCACACAAAAAGCCCACTGTAGTACTGAAAGGGTCTCCAATGTAGCTCTTTAATTTCCTCGCCTGGAACTGTTTCTCCTCTTTTCATCCCCGGCCTTTATCTTAACTTCTAATCGGAGCAAAGCGGCAGCCTTTCAAATTGAACAAATAGGCTCCTCTGCTTGTGACAAGATGTACCTCATTTTCTCCGCAAGCCTTCAGCAAGGTCACACCTTTTTAATTTATTTTCTGTAAGAAAAATCTAGTTGCTGGATAGAACAAGGGCCAGATCTAGCTAGAGGTCATTTCTCAAGCTAGTCATAAAGTAGAATGGGATTAGAGCCATTTAATATCCGCGCCTCACCTTGCTGTCCGGCCTGCAGAGCCAGGAAGCAGAGCCCCGCTGCCAGCCCCTCGCTGTGTCTTCCCCAGTATTTATTTATTTGTATTTTCACACCTTTCTTTTATTCTCCAATATGTGCGTGCTTAATCATCTCAATGAAAACTCGCCCGTGGATGTGTTTAACATTTCCTAATATAAACCAGTGGGCAGAAGATAGCTTGCGTTTCATGCATTTGAGTTCTTCCTTAATGTACCTTGCCCACCAACCCAATTTTAGAATTTTTCCCCATACAGTTTTTCTAAGTTATGTAAAAGGAGAGATGACTCTGAGATAAAGGTAGAGTTAATTCGGTAAGTTTTAATTACTGGATAATTTATTAAAACATCCAGGCAACTTCCTTTTTATTTGCCTGACTTTTTAAAAATATTGAATATCTTTCTTGTCCTGGTAATGAACATAGTTGCCATGTACATTCCTATACATAAATACTTCAGGAATTTCTGGAAGGAGATGTACTCACCTTCTATAGTAATTATTCATGTGTTAAATTTTTTTAATTTTATTTTATTTTTAAAGAAAAAGAGAGTAAAACTAAACATAACAAAACAGAAAAAAATCAAATCAGAAGCAAACAATGTAAGTGACACAGATTTCAAAGCAAGACCACAGGAGATCTACAGTGGCTACCATAATGTCTCTTTTTTTCTTCTAAATGGTTGTCTATATCTTCACACACACAAATTCATACAAAACAAAATAGTATAAAACTGATCAGAACAGGGTAATGAAGGTATTATAGGCCTTCAAAACCAGAAAATATGAAAATTAAAAATGGCTGCCATAATGTCTCTTGTTCTTTTCAAAATAGCTGTCCCTACTTTCATGTATGATGATATTAAACAATACAAAACAGACTAAAAACTCTCTGAACAAGGAATAGAAGCATTATTGGATTTCACAGCATGATGATACAAAATCAGCAATGGATACCATAATGTCTGTTTTTCTTCAAAATTGCTGTTCATTTCAACACATATAATGGATTCTCATAAACTATTTAAGAGAAGTTCTAGGCATGTATAAGCCTCTACATGTATACCTATCCTTTCTGCATTTGAGTGAAAAACAACAAAACAAAACAAAACAAAACAAAACAGATGAGATTTAGCTCAGTGGCATGAGCACCTGCCTGTGTTTAAAATTTTTAAAGAAAAAAAAATAAAAATGCCTTTCCTTTGGCAGAAAATTAAGAGCATGCTAGACAAGATAGTAAATAAATAAGAGTCACCCATATACTTATCTTCCAGGAAAAATTACTGGTGACATTCTGTACTTTTTCTTATACTTTATCCTGTATTCATTTAATCCTCTGTTCTTTTCATTGCATTATATTGTGAACATTTTTTCATTTTATTTAATATTCATGTTTAAAAAGACAACTCAATGCCTGCTACTATCCCATTGTGTGCATACTTATTTAATGCATTTAGATATTTAAAAGCCTGCTTGTATATATACACATTTGTGTACATCTTCAATCATTTTCCTGGATTGGAGAAAATACCTAGAAGAGAAGTTTGTGGTTCAAAGCAGAGAACACATATAAGACTATTGATTGATACATTTTGCCAAATTAAACTCCAGGAAGCATATGTCCATTTAAATTACTACCAGCAATATTTCAAAGTGCCCATTGTAACTTTTTATTTTATGCTGACTCTTAGAATTTGATAAAATGGAAATAGTGATTAATTGTTCTAATTTGTGCTTTTTACTTATAAGTGATGTCAAACATTTATCATTAGTTTATTGGTTGTTGATATTTCTTCTCTCATACATCAGCTGTTTAGATTTTTTGACCATGTATTTAAGAGAGGTTTCATTTTGGCTCACTGAGTTATAACACTTAAGGTTTAAAGATATTAACCCTTTATATATAAGATATCTTGTATTCTACATAATTTGATTTTATGCTTTTTGATCTTAATAATAATTAATATCTTTTTAAGCAGCTCACGATGGTGCACACGTAATCCCAGCACTATGACAGTGAAGGCGGGAGAATCACAAGTTCTAACTCGCTCTGGGGGCCCAGGGATACAGCTCAGCAGCACAGCACCTGCCTGTGAAGCATGAGGTCCTGAGTCTGATTCCTAGAACACACACACACACATTCACACACACACACACACACACACACACACACACACACTCACATGTGTTTGGGCCAGTGATAAAGCCTTGAAGCACAGTGCCTGCCTGGCAAGTGTGAGGTGCTGAGTTTGATTCCCAACAGCAAAAAAAAAGTAAACCTGCTCTGGGCAAGAAGTGGGAGGCTGGGGGTGGCAGGGATGTCGCTCAGTGCTAAGGGTTCAATGCCCAGTACCACAGCAATAAATTAAACAATGAAAGATGAAATGGATAAATATAGAAAACATTGTATTTCTTCCATTTTTCTGCATTCACAACTAGCACTCAAGTCATTCTGGGTATTTCTATTTGATTTAGGCTTCGAAATATCTTCTCTGTCTTGAAAATATAACTATTTAATATTCTATGCAAGTTTTTGTCCTTTCCTTTTTTACATGTAATTCTTGTTTTAGGTATTTTCTGTGGAATAAGATAGAAATCAAATTTTGTTTTCCAAACAATGAATGATTGTTCTCAAATTGCTTATCGCATTTATTTTCCCAAAGATTTTAAATTCTATAATCTGTTTCCTGTTCCATTGATCTCTGTCTAGTCTTATGTCAGTAACACAATGGCTTAATAATCAGTTTTATGTTTTCATATTTGTCAGTTCATTATTCTTTATTAGTTTTCACAATATTTTTAATTATCTTGCCTATTTGACTTTCAGATTATTTTCAAAAGTTTGTTGTCACTTAATACTTAACAAGAAACATTTATTATTTCTCCAGTAAACTTTTTTGATTGTGCAAGTAAATTAATTTGCTTAGAATTAAATTTCAGTGTATAATTGGGAAGTACTGGCATTTTTGCAATACTATATTAACTTTCTCATCCATGGACATAGTATATCATTTCATTTAGTTGATAAAAATTTTGTTCCTTGATAATTTTTTATATAAGCCTTAAAAAATTATTACAAAGTTTATTCCTGTAATAAATTGAAAGGTAATTCACCTTTAAGATGGCATAGACCAAATATTTAGAAACATTTATCTTAAAAGATTTGATGTTGGCTGCTAGAAATAAATAGAGGATGGTTTGTGATCATTCTCATTCTTGCCACTGGGAGCACACTTTGCAATAGCCTTTATGGAAAATAACTGTAGTTTGCTCATTCATTCCTTAGTACATTGTGTAAGCTATCAGCCAACAAGTATTTATTATCTACTATATGCCAGGTTGGTGACACAAAGGTGAATGAAAGCAAATATGACTCTGTCATATCTGCTGGAGTTTACCCTCTAGTGGAGACTTCTGCAAATTTAAAAAAAAGAAAAAGTATAACTGATAAGTCCAATGAGAATTTACTTTGTCAGAGAGATGAGAGAATCTGTTTTTCAGGAAAAGTAGAAGTAAGTGTTACTTAGTGGTTGGGGAGGATGAGGGTAGGGAGCTTCAGGCAGAAGACACACATTCAAAGGTCCCGTGGCCAGAGGTAGAAATAAGCATTTGAGTTACCAAAAGGACAGTGTGGATAAAGTGCAGAAAGCAAAGGGAATCACAGAGGGAGTAAAATCAATGACAAGGATAAATCCAAACTGGCAGGGTCTGGCAGGGTGTGCTAATTATTTTGCTATTAATTCAAAGTGTAATGAGCAATTTTAAGCACTCTTTTAAGAATAACTAATATTACTGTATTTGATTTTAAAAACTGATTGCCTTGGCTGCAATTATGGAGACATCTGAAAGAAGCAGAAGACAGAGAGAGCACTACTGTAATTCATCAGGGAAAAATCAAGGCAGTTTGGTTTAAGAAGTGCTGGTGAAGAAAGAAAGAAGTAAATGGTTGGAAGAACAGTTAGGGAACACAGCTCATTGGACCTCCTGGTATGTTAGCCATGGGAGATTTAGGAGGATAAACTCCGGGTTACCTCCTGGATAACAGGAGAGCCTGTGGTGTCATTCACACAGGTGGAGAACATCAGGAGAGTGTCAAGGGGACACTTCCCCTAGGGGAAAGAGCCCTAGTTTTGTTTTGAGTGTGGGGTGCTAACATGCCTCTGTGATACCCAAGTGGACACATGTAAGCAGGCAGTCACATATTCAGGTTTGGAGATGTGGCGAAAGGTCCAGGTTAGAAATCTACTTCATGTATCATCTGCAAATAGTGGAAATTAAAGCTGGACAGTGCCTAGACCGAAAGCACACACGGCAAAGATTGAGCCTAAATGGCTAAGTAGATGGTGAACCTATGGGGGGGGGGAGAGAGAGAGAGAGAGAGAGAGAGAACAAACAGTATGAGTTAAATCATCAAAACCATGGCAATAAAGTATCTCCTATAGCCAATTGATTTTCAATCTATTTTAAAAATTGTTGTAAATGTATTTTCATTGATACATAAAACATAAAACATAAAAATCTTACACATTTGTTGGGTACCCTGTGATGTCTCTGTATATATACACATTGTATAATGTTGGAATCAGGATAAATACATCTATCTCCTCAAGCATTTATCATTTCTTTATGGGAAGAATGTTCAAAATCTTTTCTTCTAGCTTTTTGAAATATACAGTACATTGTTTTCACTAATACTTGCTGTACTGTGTGATCACACAGCAGAGATTCTTTTTTTTAAAATTTTATTTAGAAAGAAAAAAAAAACAAAACAGAAAAAAGGGTAGCAACAATACAGAATTCCAAGGGAAAAAAAGAAAAGAACAACAACAACAAAAAAAGCACTAAGAAATCACTAGTTGATAAATTACATACTGTCATCTTGGAAATAGTTGTTCAAGTTACAAAATTAAAGCATATAAAGTAGACATTAAAACAGTGAGACTGTTAACAGTTTTGCTCAACAATCTAACAAAAACAGTAGTATGGTCATCTATCTTCCACACTTAAACATACATGCAGTTATATCCTTTAGAGCACTTTCTTTTGCTCTCTGTTTTACAGTAGCAATTATGCATTTGGGTTTTATTACTCCTACAGTTCTTATTACTTTTTTTATTTTAAAGAGAATAAAACAAAAGAGGGCAGAACAAAGCAGATCTGAACAGAACAACATAAACAACACAACACTTTACAATAAAACAACCGAACATTAACAGTAGCTGTCAAAATATCTCTTTCTCTGCTATAGTTGAGCATAGTTTCAGATACAATATCAAACATAACACAATAGTATAAAACTGTTCAAGAGAATGAAAGAATTACAGGACATTCTGAACCAAATAACTATGATCAATGGCTACTATAATATCTCATTTTGAATAAAAAGATTTGTTTATACTATCACATAGATTAAAACCCCAATAAGACACAACATGATAGAACCGATGGTAATAGCAGAGTAGAAGCATGGTAGGACTTCTAAGGAAGATGATATTAAATCAGCAGTGGCTGCCATATTTTGTTTTCTTCAAAACAGCTGTTCATACCATCATGCATAATAAGTCAAACAAAACAGATTAAAACCATTCCAACTGATGAATGAAAACATTGAAAGGCTTCAAAGCAATGAAATGGGGAATCCTGATTACTATAAAATCTTATATACTCTTACCAACTCTCATACTAGGGAGACTAAACGGTATTTACACATGTGTGTTTGGTTTATTTCACTTATGAGTATGGTCTCAAGTTGTGTCCACTTATTTACAAATATCTCAATGTGATCATTCTTTATAGCTGAGTAGTACTCCATTGTATAAAAATACCACAACTTTTTAATCCACTTCTCAGTTGATGGGCACTGAAGTTGTTTCCAAGATCTGGCTATTACAAATTGTGCTGCTATAAACATGGGTGCACATATATCACTGTGGTATGATGTTTTCAGTTCTTCTGGGAATATGCCTAGAAGCAGAATAGCTGGGTCAAATGGGACCTCCATACCCAGCCTTTTGAGGAATCTCCAGACTGACCTCCACAGTGGCTGCACCAGTCTACACTCCCACCAACAGTGCAGAAGAGTTCCTTTTTCCCCACAGCCTCTCCAGCACTTGTTGTTGGTAGTTTTTTCTATCCTGGCCATTCTTTCTGGGGTGAAATCAAATCTCAGTGAAGTTTTAATTTGCATTTCTCTAATGACTAATGATGATGAACATTTTTTCTTATATTTATTTGCCATTCGTAATTCTTCATCTGAGAACTGTGTATTCATTTCAGATGCCCATTTTGGGATTGGGTCTTTGAATTTCGAGGGTCTGATATTTTTTAATTCTTTATAAGTTCTAGACAGAAGTCTTTTGTCTGAGGGACAATCCATTAAGATTTTTTCCCAGTTTGTGGGTTTTCTTTTCACTCTGCTGGAAATCTCTTTTGACATGCAGAAACTCTCTAATAAGATATGCTCCCAGTTACTGATTCTGGGAAGTATATCTCGTGCGGTTTGATTCTTGTTCATGAATTCTCTACCTACCCCTATATCTTCGAGATTTTTACTTACTTTGTCTTCCAACAGATTTAGTGTTTCTGTTTTAAGATTTAGATCTTTGATCCATTTAGATTTTAGTTTAGTACATGGTGATAGGCATGGGTCTAGTTTTAATTCTGCATATGGATAGCCAATTTTTCCAGCACCATTTGTTGAAGAGACTGTCATTCTTCCAGCGAACATTTTTGGCCCCTTTTTCAAAGATAAGGTGGTTGAGTGAGTTTGTGGTTGTGGTTGTGTCTTCCAATCTATTCCATTGGTCTTCAGGTCTGTTTTTATTCCAGTACCATGTTGATTTTATTACTGTAGCTTTGTAGTATAATTTCAAATCAGGGATTGTGATGCCTCCTGCCTTGCCTTTGACACAGCAGAGATTCTTACTCTGATATAAACTAGAACTTAGTTACATGGCTCATCCTTTCTCCATCCATTCCTGGTCCTACCCTTCCCAGTCTCTGGTAACCTCCATTCTACTCTCAATTTCTATGAATCCAATTTTCTTAGATTCCACATTGAAGTGAGATGGTATGGTGCTTGTGTTTCTGAGCAATTCCTCTTTTGTAAGTGTCTTTAGTTGTGCTTTGGTGGCTCCCTAATGTCTGGAATGGGTTCAAAACATTTACCTTTCAAGATTTTTAGATTTAGGAGAAGATCTAGAAGTTTCACAGTGACAGATCCACTGAAGAAATGAACAAGGATGATGATTTGAGAGTCTGCCTTTCTGCTGGACAGCCCTCAGCAGTAACAATCACTAAATTTTTGATCCTGTCTCATAAAAATACTCATGAAAGAGGACTTCCCGAACTGCTTCAGAAAGTGGCAAGAACGATGGAGTTGGTGTGTTCCAAGAGAGGGCAAATGTTTCGCTGGAGATTAATGATAACGTGTCTTCTCCTGTAATAAATATTTTAAAATTTAAATATTGACTATAAGTTTTGATAACTCCTTGTATTTTACTTCAACATAATGATCTGTAGCTCCATTTATGTTGCCACAAATGACAGGATTGTGTCCTTTTTCTTTTTGTACCTGAAATCAAACTTAGGATTTTGCACTTGCCAGGCAGGCACTGTGCCACTGAGCTATACTTTCGGCCTGGTTTTGTCCTTTATTATGGCGGAAGAGTATCCGACAGTGTATATGAGCTACATTTTTTTTTTAAGCTCTTGATTTCTTGGGAGTGTTACTTTTTTTTTTTGTCTGTTCATTATGTGATGACCACTTGGGTTATTTCCATTTCTTGGATATTGCGAATAGAGCTACAGAAAACATGGGAGTATAGATGTATTAACAGACTGGTTTCATTTTCTTGGTATACATACACAGTAGTATGGCTGGTGGATTATACAGCAAGTGCTTCTATCTTTTATTTCACGAGGAGTCTCTTTACTGTTTTCCTCAGTGACTATACTAATTTATATTTCCATCAATAGTGCAAAAGTTCCCTTTTCCCACATCCTCTCCAGTACTTGTTATCTTTTTTGATAAAAGCTTTTTTTTGCAGCCTTTTAATTGGGGTAAAATGGTGTCTTACTGTGGTTTTTTATTTACAACTTTGTAAGCAGTGATGTCAAATATTTTTTCATACACTTATTGTCCATTTGTATGTCTTCTTTTGAGAAATGTTTAGGTAGGGCTCTCACTCTTTTTAACATCAGATTATTTGGTTTTTCTTTTGAGATGTTTGAGTTTCTTAGATATTTTGGATAATAATACACTGATTTTTTTGATAAGGCTATCAAGACATTTTGTAGGGGAATGGTCTGTTTAAAAATAATGCTGGGACAATTAGATATTTATCTGAAAAAAGATGAAAGTGAATTCTTATCATTAATCAAAAAGTAACTCAGAACAGATCAATAACCTAAGTATGGAGCTAAAACCACAAAAACCTTGGGAGAAAGCATAGATGTAAATCTACATGAGCTTGGATTTAGCAATGGATGACTAGATGTGGCATCAAAAGCACAAGAAGCAAAATAAATTAGATTTCAACAAAATTGCAAAATTTTGCTCACTAAAGGACATAATAAAGAAAGTGACATGAATAGAAGAAACCCCATCCATGCACTCATGGTTGCACACTTGCACAGTATCCAGGCCACATAAATAACTTTGACAACCACAGAGACAAGCGACTCAATTTAAAAATGGGCAAAGGACCCAATAGGTATTTCTCCAGAGAAGATATGCAAATGGACAGCAAACACACAGAAAGAAGTCATTTGGGAAATTAGAGGAATGACCAATAATCAGTCATGAGAGAAATGCAAATCAAAACCATAATAATAGTACAATTTCACACCCACTGGGATGGCTTTAGTTTTTAAAAAGACATGGTTTTCATAGTTATCAAGAATGTGGAGAAAGTAGAACACTTATATATTGACGATGAGAATGCAAAATTGTTCAGTCTCTATGGAAAATAGCTTGGTAGTCTCTATGTTAAACAGAAAATTGTCATAGGATTCATAACTCCATTCCTAGATACATATTCAAAACAATTAAAGACAGTTATTTAAGTGTGTGTGTATCCAGGCATGTGCATAGCACTATTCAGTATAAACAAAAGATGGAAATTACCCAAGTATCTCCCAAGAGACAAATGGATAAACAAATTACAGCATACATACATGCTGGAATATTAGTAAACCATAAACAAGAAGATAGTACAGATACATGCTATGATGTGAATGAACCTTCAAAAACATTAAGCTAAGTGAAAAAAAACTGGACACAAAAAGTTACAGATTGTTTTATTTTATCTATATAAAATAACCAGAATAGACAAATTTACAGGGACTGATAATGAACTGGTGATTGCCAGGGGCTGGGGAATGAGATGAGAGGTTTTACACTGCAGTGATGGAAATATTTTGGAAAAGAATAGTGATGGCATTTAAATAACACTGCATATACTAACTGCCACTGAATCACTTTTAAATAATGTTTTATGTTATGTAATTTTACCTCAATTATTTTATTTAAGGAGAAAAAGAGAAAGTGTCCTCAGAGGGTAGGAGATGACCTTCAGCATCAAATACTCCACAGGGGTCAAGCTCAGTGAGCCCCAGATAAAATCCACCATGCAGCACTTAATAATGCTGTGGCCATTGGCAACCTCAGCAGAAGGTATGTTGGTGGAATGACACACGCAGAAGTCAGCATACAGCGAGTGTGCTGATGAGACACCTCGGGGTGAAGAAGTGACAATACTAAGTCGGGCAGATCTTTTGGCCACTTTGATCAAGCAAAGAGGGGAGGTGGGAAGCCACATGGCAAGGAGGAGGGCTTGTTGAAGTGGACACAACTCTGGGATGTTTCAAGTCACCAGGAAGACCAGAAATGCCAGGTGGACATGTAAGAGAAAGGTACATTTGTGAGGAAGGGACTTCTTGTGTGCATGTATGTGTGTAAATGCATGTGTAAGTTCTGCTGGAGAGGATGAACCACTTGGTCCGGGGACACTGTGGTAATTTTGCAAAGTGGGAGAGTCTTCTAGAAGAGGTATGCTATGGGTCACTTACAGGACTAATGACGAGTAGTCCAGTAGGTTTGATGTAAGGCTGGTCAGGGTTCCAGTAATCTCCTCCGATGAATGTCTGCATGACCCTGAGAAACTGCTCGGTACTTAGAGTTCCAGTTTTATTTCAGAAATCACTCTGCTTTGCTAGGGAGTATGGGTTTGGAAGTGACCTCTCCTGCTAGATGGGTACATGTCCTTGGCTCTGCTGCTTGACTATGAACTCTCTGAGGATGGGGAATATGACTTCCTCATCCTCAACTCAGTGCTCACTGAATGAGGGACAATAAAAAAACTCAATGTGTTGTAGAAAGCCAGATACATAGAGGCATAGACACCTAGAGATATAATTTAAGAAACTAAGTGCAAATTACGGTCCTTAAAATTCTAAACGATTATTTGGAGATTAAGTAAGTTAAAGTTTTGGTTGTAAGTTATAAAAATGGATTCCAGCTAGTTTATGAAGAAGCTACAGGAATTTAGTACGGGTCAAAAACTTATAAGAAACCTTAGGAGTTTAGTAAAAGTCAAAAGTTGGGAACAGACTGGAACTGCACAGTTTACCCACACTGGGGCACCAATGAAGGCTGTTTGCTGGCTCAGTGGTTTCGTCCTTTCTTCTTCCCCACCCCTTGTCTCTGTATCTCTCTGTCTCTATCTCTCTCTTGCTACTTTCTCTGCATTTTGAATTTCTTTCTTTCTCATCCTGATTGGTGAAACATGACCAACTAAAGCTCCTAAGTTTATAGATGTCCACTTCTCACCTCGTTCCATTTTGTAGATCTTAGAGAAGGGCTTTCACTGGCCTACCTTGGGTCAACTGTTCCAGTTTGGACCCATTATCTGTTCAATTTACCAATATTCTGGTGTTCATACCTTCCAGTATGGATGCCAGATGTCAGGGAAGAACAGTCCCCAGAGGAACATGTGAAAAGAGGGTACTAGGTAAGTAGATTTTTCTTCTAGAAAGGTGGAGTCTATACATTCTGAATTTAGAAGAAAATGGCTGATTTCAAATCATTTCAAGCCATTTTAAATTACTACTAGTGTGACCTGCCTCCAGCACCGTTTGATCAGGCTCGTGCCTTGAGAAAGCAGAGCTACTTCAGAGCTGTCACCAATAGCCACAAGACACTGTCACCTTCAACACAGTGCAAGTTTAGGTAATGACTCTTGTTTTTGATTTGAAGTAGCTCTATTGTAGTAGGATGGACACGAAACAGTGGTAACATATTAGTTCAATATGCATAGAAATTTCTTGACCAATGGGTAAAACAAGATTTTTTCAATCAGGACCCACACTTCCACTGGGAGCATCACTGAAGGCCTCAGCTGCCTGGGACCATGGCACCACTGGGCCCACCCTTCCACCAGGGACATCAAGGAAGCTGGCCACAGGCCTGAGCTGCCTGGGACCACAGCTGCTAGGCCCGCCCTTCCGCCGGGAACACTGGAACTTTGGACTACAGTGTACTACCGTACTGGCTGGATGAGAGACTCAGGAACCCGTCACCTAAACAGAAGACTCAGCAGGCTCCAGTCAGTGTGATGAGTTTGCCCCCGAAAATAGAGGTCTTGCAGTGAGTAAATAGGAGTGGAAGTGAAACTCCTTCCAACTGTAAGACCTTGGCGAACCCGGATCCTACTGTGTGGTTGATGTTTGTCAAATTGCTGGGTACCACAATGAAGAGGAGATCCAGTCTCCTGAATTCCTCCTACAGGGCCTGTTGGGTGAGTCCTATATTCTTCTGGGCTTTCTGGGCCTATATTCTTTCTGAAGTATTGATGAAGTATTGTGTCAGCTGAGGCCCTACTGTGTCACTGAGGGTCTCATAAGTTCTTTTAATTTTCTCTGAGTTGGGGGGGTGTTATTGGCATACTCCTCAACCTGTCTGATATTCTCTGTATGGGGGAAGTTCCATTCAACCCAGCTATTACCCTCCTGGGTATTTTCCCAGAAAAACTGATAAGTTCATATCACAGTGATATATGTGCACCCATGTTTATAGCAGCACAATTTGTAATAGCTAAATCTTGGAAACAACCAAGATGCCCATCAACCACAGAGTGGATGAAAAAGATGTGGTATTTTTATACAATGGAATATTACTCAGCTATGAAAAAGGATGATCTTGAGGCCTTCATAGGGAAATGGAGACAACTTGAGACTATCCTCATTAGTGAAATAAATAAGAATCATATTTATAAACATCACATTGTGTCTCTAGTGTAAAAAATAATAAGAACTATAGGAGAAATAAAACCCAAAATGCACAATTGATACTGTAAAAAAGAGGAAAAGAAAGTGCTCTAAAGGATATAGCTGCTTCTATGTTTAAGTGTGTAAGATAGATGACCATATTACTTTTTTTGTTAGATTGTTGAGCAGAACTGTTAACAGTCTCACTGTTTGAATGTCTACTGTGTATGCTTTAATTTTGTAACTTGAACAACTATTTCCAAGATGACAGTATGTAATTTATCAAGTAGTGATTTCTTTTAGTGTTTTTTTTTTGTTCTTTTCTTTTTTTTCCTTTGGAGTTCTGTACGGAATTCTGTATTGTTGCTACCCTTTTTTCTGTTTTGTTTTATTGGGGTTTTTTTTCTCTTTAAATAAAATTTTTAAAAAATCAGCACCCACGTCAAAGAGATTTCCAGATTGGCCACTGAGTGTGTGAGGAAAGCAGAAAAGATGCCTCTATGGTGCCAACAACTTGAGTTAGTAATAATATTTAACTATTTGTCATGGAGACCTCAAACAAGAGGGTCTCAGATTGGACAGGGGTTCATTTGTCCCTCACATGTTGGAATCCTGAGAAAGGTGTCCACTGGTAATGCACAGTGATGCTGCATCCCAGGATCCCCTGTCAAGCTTTTTCAACCTCTCCAGCATTTTCAGGCTGCTCCAGAAGCTCAGAATGACCTCTTCTGTGCCAGCTGTCCCATCCATGTTTTAGAAAAGAAGGAGAAAGGGAGAGGACCAAGGACCTCTGCCAGCTGAATCAGCAAACTCTAGGCATTTTCTCAGAAACTCTATCCAAAAACGTACCTTACTTCTAGTTTCTGGAACTTGGCCATGATCACGCTCCCATCTGCAAGAGAGGCTGGGAAGTGGAGTTTTTGATTGACTGCCATGCTGGCTTCTAGAAGCAGGCTTCTATGGAAATGAAGAGGAGACAACGGGACAATGAGCTGGTACTTAGCAGAGTTTATTTTATCAACTTCTCTTCCTCTGGGTCCCTCAGTTTCCACACACACACCAGTGATTCTCCCACAGGCACATACTACCCTGTTGCCCCCCTTTGAGAATTACCTACTTTTATAATTCCATTTTTTGTTCACTGAACACCAACCATATGCCAGTGTTGGAAATGTGGCACTACATACGATAAAACAAATACGCCTGCTTCATTTTAGTGAGGGTGGAAATAAGAAAAAATAAGTCAGACAAATAATGTGCTTGATGGTCACAACTGCTAAAACAAACAAACAACAATACATCAAGAAAGTGGGATGTGAGCAAACTATTGCAGTGGTGATTGCTGAAATTTCAGATAAGAACGCTAAAGAAGAGTTCGCTGAGAAGGAGACTTGGGGAATCCAAGTAGAAGGAAGAGAAGGAGCTAGGTCCAGGAAGAAGATTCCCAGGAAAGGGAATTGTAAGTGCAAAGGCCCTATGGTAGGAAGGAATAGGAGGTCAGTGTGCTTAAAGTAGCTTTCAGAGAACTGCAGGAGCTGATGGCAGAGGTGGACAGACCTCCATGCAGGCCGTGGGAAACACAGGAAGGAAATGTGCATTCATGCTTTTGCTTTCATGCATAGTTGGAATTTCTATCGGCTGCTGAAGAGTCAGTGTTAAATTTTCTTTCACTGTTTGTTTAATGAAATGGCAGGTTTGTGCTCTAATCACCAGCATCAGGTGAATATTCTAGCTCTATCTCAGCAAGGTTAGAATTGTATTAATAACATTAAGCGTATGTCTTTATTCTCTCCAATCTCTGGTTCTGTCTCTCACACACACATATCGTAATTGCAAATACTTTTTATTGTTTATAAAGAAAGCTCTGTTGCTCACCAGCTGGCTGTGCTGGTGCACATTTTAAAATTCCCAACCCTTTGTAGAAATTGAGTGATCAGGCCTCATGTGGTTGACATAAGTGGGTGAGATGACAGTGATGTGCTAGAAACATATTAAATATGAAAGCATCTTCCAAAAAAGCTGAAGGTGCTTCTTGTACAAAGGGATTGTTACCAATAGCCTCAGAGATGGGAACCAACCCAGGGGCAGATGGAATTACTTAGAAGCAGTTAGGGAAAGAATTCAGAGTGCAAGCTGAAACACAAACCTGGATTAAACCTCCCCAATGTGAAGAAACTTTCATTATGAACTTAGCTTTGCAGCTTTTCCCTCTCTCTCCAAATCCCAGGCCTGAACTGTATGTCTCAGATGAATAGGAGCAAGGGTAATTAACTGAATAGAGCAGTAAAAGGAGAATTATGGGATATAGAAAGCATTTAAATATGATTCATGGGTTGAAGGAGATTGCAAACACATGAGAGATGCTCGGAAGAGGCCATCCAAGAGAGCATGCTGAGAGCTCAGTTGGGAAATGACTGAAGTATGCACCAGAATCTTGGCAGTTCATATAATTAAAATACTAAATATTTCATAAAGATAATGCAAGTAAGATCTCACCAGTGCCACACGTGGTGCCAGAAGTGATTAAACACTCACCAAAATTGCACGCCTGCTTTCTCCCCAGTGAGCAGGGAATCTGCTTCTGTCCCCTGGCGGCCCGCAAAGCATTCACCTCACACTGAGCTGTTGGTTACTAGTTGCAGGGATTAGAAAGTAAGCGATAACCAGGTCCTTGGATATGTGGCAAGTGGAACCAGGCTGGAAGCTGACATTCTAAAAGAAAAATACAAAACAAACCAATGGCTTCAAACATGTCAAATGATACTCCATCCCAATACCTCCGGGGTATCAGCAGGAGCCTTACCTACCATGTGGAAGTTGAACCCATTAAGCTTCCTAAAGGAAACATAAAAGAATGGCTTTAAGTCTTAGGGGAGTCTTAGGGGAGGCCAAGATTTATTGGAATACAAAAGGAACTAACCATGAAAGAGAAGAGGCTGATAAATTGAACTTCATTAAGCTTAAAAAATGACTGAGAAATAGGTAAAGAAAATGTGGTCCATATACACAATGGGATACTCCTCAACCTTGAAAAAGAAGAAAATCCTGCCATTTGCAACAACATGGAGAGACCTGAAAGATATTATGTGAAGTACAATGAGCAGACATACAAAGACAAATACCACATGATCTCACTCCTATGTGGAATTCGTATAAATTGATCTCATAGAAGTAGACAGCATAATGATAGTTATAGAGATTGAGAAGGGCTGGTGGGTGGAAAGATGTTGGTCAAAAGACATATAATTAGTTAAATAAAAAATATAAATTTCAGGAGATCTATTGCTCAGCAAGGTGAGTATAGATAACAGTATATTGTGTTCTTGAAAAATATAAAGAGAATAGATATTAAGTGTTCATGCCACAGAAGTGATGGTAACACATTATTAATTAGTTAGACTTAACTGTTCCACAATGTAAAACCTTGGATAGAACTATGAAACCCCCTATGGTTTCATTTATAAGGCAGGCACAGTAAGAGATTACCATTGTATCAGTGACTAAGAATGACATGAGACAATCTTGACAATATAGGCTAATAAAGTTGCTAACATAACCACTCTTGCTCTTCAAGGTCATTGTTAAAGTAAGGATTTCTTAACCACTGGCACTGGGCTGCCTTTCTGTGAAAGTCAACGGTCTGGTAAATAAACACTCACTGACTAACAACCAAGTAGCATACTCAGCTTGTATAAACTGGACAAAGGGATGATTCACTGTCCTAGTCACTTTCCCATAGCTGGGACAAAATCCCAACACCCACAGCTAAGGAAGGAGAGGTTTATTTTGGCCCACAGTTTCAGCCCATGGTTGGCAGGCTCCAAGGCACAGTGCAGGGGCATGGCAGAAGAAAGCTGCCCAACTCAGGGTATCTGGGAGCAGACAGAAAGGAGGACCAGGAACAAGAATGCACCCTTCCAAGTCACACTGCCAGTGAACCAACACTTCCCCCTGGGCGCCACCTCCTCCAAATGTGAGACCTTGGAGGGATATTTTAGATCTAAACTGAAACATCCATGTTCTGAAAAGTACATTACTCGTAACTATGCACAATTTAAAGCTTGTGATTTGTTTCTTTCTGCAATTTTCCATTTAATATCTTCACACTGCAGTTAACTACAGGTAACTAAAACCATGAAAGGCAAAAACTTGGGTAAGGGAAAAATACTGTAATCCTTTGAAATATCATATTGTACACATAAAAATATACAATATCATCTGTCAATTAAAAGTAATTTAAATTTTTAAAAAGATTAAAACTTCAGGGCTGGGGATTTAGCTCAGTGGCGCAAGCACCTGCCTGGTAAGTGCGAGGTGGTGAATTTGATCCCTGGTACCAAAATATAAAAAATAAAAATAAAACAAGTTCATTGAAAAGAATCATTGTGAAAATAAAAAGGTTATTCATTGACTGGGAATAAATAATCACAAAATATATATTCACGTTCAGAATATATAAACAACTCTTATGACTCAGCAACATAATTTTTATTTATTTATTTGCTTTGTTTTATTTTGCGTTTATTTATTTATTTATTTATTTATTGGTGCTGCAAATCGAACCGAGGAGCTTGCACTTGCCAGGCAGGTGCTGTGCCCTTAAGCTATAGCCCCAGCCCAGTAACCTAATTGCTGAATGGGGGAAAAAAAACACACCAAAAAAAAATAGCCAGAAGGCTTCAGCTAGAACTTCATAAGAGAAAACAAAGGAATGACCAATACGAATACGAAAATATGCTCAATATTGCTATTCCTCAGGAAGTACAAATTAAAGCCACAATGAGGTTCCACCAACACCCACCAGAATGGCTAAATTTAAACTATTTTGGGGAGCTGTTACTGTTATCATTCTTATCTTGCTCCTCCCACTGATAGCATGACTTGGCTGTCTCGCCACTGTCAGTTCTTTTCTTTTTTTCTATACTCAAGACTTCTTTCTTTTCTTCTCTTTTCCATTCTTGCATAAACATCCTCTCCTATCACCCTGACCGCAGTCTCTCTCCCTCCATTCCTTACTTGGTTGCAAAGGTAGCAAATCCTTGCTGGTTTCCATTCTTTGAGACCAGTGATGGTGAAACTTTTAGAGTCCAAGTGCCCAAATTGAAACCCAAAGCCTTCTTGTTTATCTCAAAGTGCCAACACTGCAATTAAACCTGGATACTGAGGTTTTAGTTTAGAAAAAAACAACTCATACATTAATATCTTTTGTCTTAAAAGAAAGACAAATGACACGCATGCCAAAGTACGTCACCACAGTTGTAGAGACCCTCCTTTGCCATGTCGGACTTGCCAAAGTCTCCTTGCTTCTGTCTCATCCCACAGACCTGGTCTGTTCCAGCCTGGACAAATGTCTTCTACAGATTCCTAAATACAAATAGTTCTGCACCCATTTCTTTTCCTGGAATTCCCCCGAGTTCCCTCCCGGGACAGACAGCAGATTCCTCATTGTGACCACAAGGTCCTGAGCAGCTCACTCCACCACAGGAAGGTTATGCTGTCCTGCCGTAAGGGGTGTGTCCGTGCCCACCTGCAAAAGTCCTTTCTCCACCTCATAGCTCTGCTCAAACTCCCAATCTCAGCCTGGTTGTCAATCAGGTCACCTGTCCCTGCTTTCCCCATCCAGTCCTTACCTAGACTAATGCAGATGCCTCCGTTATTATCCCCAGAGTAGCACAGACCTTGCTTTTGCAGTGTTTATTAGTGATGCAATTTTATACTTGCTCATTTGGTAAAATCTCTCTCTCTCTTTTGGTGTCTTGAGCTATCTAGGAAATGCTGCACATGACAGACCTCTTGGTAAATAAGTTAACTTATTTACTGGTAAATTAACTGGTAAGTTAAATTAACTGGTAAATAAGTTTCATTTCTTATTCTGTTTACTACTCCTGGCATCAGCAGGCCTTTCCCTGCACCCAAGCTCACACATGAGGCACACTAAGATATCCCAGGTCCCCAGTCCTGAAAAAAAACCAGGATCATGGGCTCTCTCCCTTGGGAAGCCAGTCACCCTCACATTCAATCTTCCTGAGCAGGCTGACCAGGGCCCAGTCTGTGGGTCATGAGGAGCCCCAGAGAAGTGACCAGAGTTTTGTGCCTAGGAACACATGCCCTGCTGGGACTAGCACTTCCTGAGCAACCCACCACCTCTGAGACCAGAAGGCAGTGTGTGTCTTTGTTTCCCAGAGGATGATTGTGTCAGAGGATCCAGGCCGGAGGACAACCCTGACGCTTTCATCCATTTCCATTCTTTAGTTTCTTCCCCTCCCCACCTTTTTCTCTCCAACAAGAAAAACTGAGGACAAGATCCAACCACATGTTCTCCCTGAATATATGGATGAAATTGTTCCAAAGAGCTGACTGTTCCTAAGCAAACCTGGGTGGGAAGTAGCCTGGGGTGCCCCAGCCCACCAGCTGTGAACACTCATTACCCTTGACCTCTTCACTGCCAACATTCCCTTTGGCACCTGCAAGGGGGAGAAAGTCACGTAGTCCAGACTGTTGTCAGTTGAGAGTGACATAAAATGGTGTGCTGCACACCTCAGAATGTATCACTGCCAGTTAAATTATAGAGGTTCCTGTTGTGATTATGATTTTGTTCAAATCAATACTTAGGATGCCTAGACATAAAGATGGAGAGGATGTAATCCCACACACAGTGTGTCATGCAGAGCACCTTTCCAATAAATATGCAAGAGTGCCCCCTCCATGAAATCTATTACTCCCACGAAGTCAGCATAAATATGTGATGTACTTTACAAAGTCCGTTGCATGTATATCAACAATTTGTCAGCATGCGAGCCACAGGAATCAAATTTAAAAGTGCCTGGTGTTTGGGCTGCCAGCCCTTTCCAGAATACTAATACAGGAAATTGCTAAATCTGGTTAATTCTTCAGAATTAAAAGCACATACATGTGTCTCTGAATGAACCACAAATGATTCTGGAAAATATCTCCCCACATTTCCCCCAGTCCTACAGGAAGTCTTAGCTTTTTCCTCCAAAGCCTGGCCTCTTCTGGTAGATGTCCTTTGTTTCTTTCATCTGATCATCACCTCTTTTACAAGATCTCAGTTTCTTCCAGGCTTGATTGCCACTCTCATGATCTCAGCCAATGTGATTTGAGCGATATTAACTCCATTCCTCCCATGGTTTAATTTGACCAATCAAATCATTATATTTCTCTGGCCACAATGATTGGCTCAAATATAAGCATGTGGTTCAATTTGGTCCAATGAGATTCAGGCAGAGGAATTTTGTTTAGTCCTTTTGGAGAAGAGAAACTTACCTTCCAAGGAACTGGGTGCTATCAAGAGTGAATCTGGAGCGCTCAGGGACACTACACTGAGGAAGCGCTCCTGAGAGTGAAGCCAAGGCCAAGAGATGCAGAATCAAAAGGTAACAAAGAACTGAGTCCTGACAATATTGTTCAAGCCACTGCATCAAACTAAGCCTAACAGCAGATATTGTAATCTTTAAATTATAAGACATTTTTAAAAATGTTTTTGTTAAGCAGTTTTAGCCCTATTTTCTGTCATTCACAACTAACAAACTCTGAACTACGTGCCGCAAATCCCAGAAACCTATACAATGTGTTCAACAGCGTCTCTGCTAAAACACGAACTCAGGGCTGTTGATCCTCCTCCAGTACTATGTTCACTTCTAGTATTTTCCAAGAGAAAGGAGGACTTGCTTTTACCAACACCTTATTCATTTCCTTTTGATAAGGACACAGCTCTACTGCCATGCGTTTGTGTTATTTCTGCAAGGATGGAAATGGGAGTAGAGGGGAGGAATCACCTTGATGTGTTCCATGTCATTGAAACATCTGAGCCCTCTCAGCACAAAGCAGCTCAAACACTGCTGCGCTGTATTTGCCCATCTCTCAGCAAAATGAGTGTCTGAGTCTGGTGTTAGGGTTATGATCGTAATCACAGCAAACGATTGCTTTGCTCTTTTGCTGTCTGTGCACCCCTGCTCCTCAGCTCTCAGCTATCAGGTTCCTGTTACCTGCTAATGCCATCTCGCTAGCACACCAGGTTCAAAATGGCACCACACAATGAGCTTTAAGGTTGCGTCTCTGCTGTTGTAGCAGATGTAACACTTGTCAAATAACATGCATGCCCCCTTCGGTATCTCCCAGCGACTTCAGCCTGAAAGGACAGGTTAAGGGACTATCGCTCTTTGAAGGAAGATATTTCGTCTGCTAAATGGTTTTTGCTGAAATAATCAAAGCTGCTTGTAGAGCTCCCAAGCACAGGCAGGGATGAAGTCAGAAAAGTGCTAGGGTTTGTATTCAATCTACCTTGGGTTACAGAGACATGTAGGAGAAAATACAGTCTTAGAAATGGCTATGAGGGTCCTGACTTTAATGCATAAGGGAATAGCAGGCTGGGTGGCTGGCAGAGCCAAGCCACACTGAGCTCCTCACAAGGAACCTCAGTCCTTTCCATGTGTCCGTGTTCAGCCCCTGCCCTTGAATCCTATTATGCCATGTGTGGTGGATATCATCTTCCAATTAAGGGGTAGGTATATAATTTGGTCTTTCTGTTATATATTCCTTGAAAGCAGTGGCTGGCATGTCATAGGCGCCTATACATTTTTACTAAGTGAAAGAACCTCTCAATGGACAGGGACGAAGCTCCTTTGGGTACTACAGTATGACAAAGGGAAAATGGAAAGCAGAGGAACTAGTTACTATACTATCATATTGCAATCACAGCCCCTCTTTTAGGTATACACTCTGTCATCACTGGTATGTGACAAGTTCATGCTCTTAAGCAACATGGTGCAATGATCACCCAACCCTGCTGACTACACTAACTGAGCTGGTGACATGGGCTATGTCCTCGGAGATCTTATGTGTGGATTTGGCCAGCATGGCATTTAAAATGTAATTAAATTAGTTACCAATAGTTAAAACCAAAAGGGAACTTTAACTTAAAATATAGATTTCTAGATTTCCTCTATAAGGGAAAGGTGCCGTCTTCCAAGTTGGCTAGGAGTGACAAATACATGGTCCCAGAAGATGGGACGTGTTACCTTTGGGTTGCTCTAGTCCTGACCTGGTTCATTTGCTACTGTCAACTACAGGTCACTGAAGACTTCAGAGTTTGCTGTGAGGGGACTTGGGGTGCTGTCTAAGGAGAAGGGGTCTGTTAACCTCTGCCTGGGTGACTTATGAAGCCTAGATATCCAGAAATACGCACCCATTTGCAGGAGACATGAACATTTCATCGAGGATAAGGAAAACAAAGGAGTATGGTTTCAGGCACAACTGACATTCGATTTTCAAATCAGTAAGAACAGACCTGAAAAATTTACTATGACTCTATGAGCAATTTTTCCTTGGGGAATCTTGAAGTCAAGCCAATATTGAGCTTCAGAGAGGGTTTTTTTTTCTTAGTTTTTTAAATGTACTTTTCTATGACAATGAAGCAAATTTATTTCACAAAGAGACCCCTTCTAAAGCTCTGAGTTGAATGTATTTTTAAAACCATGTTGAATGCCGTTTTTGCTTATTTAAGGATCAGAGTTCGATCTTTCCAGCTGTGCTTTTGCCCTCAGCTCTCCTTCTCTGCCTTTACTGCAGTAGCAGGGGTTTGGTCAGGTGTCAGAGCTCAACTAACGCTTCTGAGAAGGACAGCAAAAAGTGAAACTGGTGTGGGCCAGAGTGTACGAAGAGGCTTTAAAGAGCAAGAAAACTGAGTCTTGGGTGGCCAGGATAACCCAGAACTGCATGAGCAGGGAGGGCAACAGCGAGCTGAGCCAGGAGCCGGGAGCTGGCCCTGCGCCTGACTGTGTTCAAAGGCAGTGCTGGCTGATGGAGAAGACTCAAACCCTAGAGCCACATTGTCCGCATTCAAGTCCCACTTTGCCTTTTGCTTTATTACCTCGGGTAAATGACTTCACTTTGCTGAGCATCAGTTTTCTTAGGTGAAAGATGTTTCCTACCCAGTAGTTGTTGTGAGAATTGAAGAGCCCAAAACATGCGCTACACTTAAAAAAGTGCTTGCCACGAGAGCTTGCCAACTTTCCCAGGGCCTTCTGTGCCCAACTGCAGGCAGACACAAGAGAGCAAACGTGTCCTGGGAGCTGCGAGAGAACAAAGCTGCAGACAGTTATCCTCTGAGCTGCAGGAAGACCTGGCGCTGCTTTGCTGCAGGGGAGGATCTGTCTCTCTGCATGGTAAAGAGTGTCTTTTGCACCTTGCGCGGGGTGAACACCTGGTGTGTTTAAGTTACTCGGTGCAGTCATGTGCCATATGATATTGTTATGGAACCGTATATGCAGTGGGAAACCCATCAGGTTATAATGGAGCTGAAAATTAGTGTTGGTATCATCATTAGTTTATTTACCATAATTTCTCTGTGTCTAGAGTTGTTAAGATACACAAATGCCATCGCCTTACAGTGGCCGACGGTGTTCAGCACAGTGATGTGCTGTACAGGTTTGTGGCCGAGGGACAGCAGACTGTGCCACACAGCCTGGGTGTAGAGTAGGCTCCACTGTGCAGGTTTGTGTAAACACACTCGCTGTTGCTCACATAGTGACAAAATCACTTGGGGACTTCTTTCTCAGAATCTGTCATCTTCTTTAAACAACGGTGACTCTATTTGCTAGCTAATTTGCTTTGAAGATTCCAATCCTGTCCTCTATAAATTAGACCAAATTTTTCAAGCTAATGTGAAAATCCTAACTTGGGCATAAACATTTCCAATGATTTTGAAGGAAAAAAACATATCCTGGGATCAAATAGAAACACCCGTACTGGCTGCACTCACTTAGTGCTGCTGGTTTGAAACCTCTAGGCTTGATTTTTGCAGCAGATGACGTTGGTATCTCTTGGACCCTGTATGTCAGGGTCCCTGCATCCTTTGGCCTGGAGTCTTTCTCAGACTGCAGCACTAGGAAGGCTCACACACACGACACTGAGCCTCTTTGGAAGCAGCCCGCAGTCACGCGTTGGCCAAGATAACTTTGAGACAGGCTGTGTGGTCTCCCAAACTCGCCAGCAGGCTGGGGACCCCATTTGATTGGCCGGGAAATGCATTCCTCCTTTGCCTGTCTCACTCCTCAGCCTGCCATTCTATCTTATGGGACCACTTCCCTCCAGCTTGCACGCCAACACTTCTCTTAGCATCTGCTTCTCAGAGAACCCAACTAAAATACCTCTCTGGGCACCTGTCACTTGTGGAAACTGGGTCTTCCAGAGTATCTAGATGGCATTGGTCGAGCATTGCAAAACGGAAATGACTGAAGTCCTAAGAAACTCTTTGGTACCGAAATAACATTCCGTGATCAGTTTAAGCTTTCAGACAATCCCTCATAATTTTGAGGGAAGGAGATCCTTTTTGGTTCCAGCGCATTCATTTGCATTTAAATTTGAAGTTGAAATTAAGGCTTTTAGAAACTTTTAATTTCTATTTAATTATAAGAATTTCACTGCAGGGTATCTATCTGATTTAAAAGAATAATTAAAATTAAGTATAGCTGCAATGATTTGCCACAGTGTACGTCTGCCCTTTAGGATGTTAAGCAATAGCAAATTATTTGTGGCTGGAGGTGCTCTATATGTAAATCCCCACAAGAACAGAATTTGGTGATAGAGAAATTTAGATTATGAAAATCACATTGCAAGTTTGAACATCAGAGCCTAATAAATGTTTTAGTTGTTACCATTACTTCTCTTAATATCCTCAATTAAGTGATTTAAAATAGAACAATAGATAAGCAAGATCAATTATTTTTATAAGATGATCAAAGGAATTTGGTTCAGCATTGTGAACACTGTAACATGATAATGGTTTTATCAGACTGGAAAAATAACCCAAAGTGGCTCAAACCTTATTCATTTATGCTCAAAGGGTTTTTATTTGTGATTAATCAGATTGTCTTTTGTAATAGAGAGAGTGTTCAGATGTTGCCTGTTAATTTTAGAAAAAATAATTCAGACATTAAAATAGATACTATTCTCAGCTGGTTGTATGTCAACCCCAATAGCTGATAACAACCATCAAAATATTTTGATTCTGTAACCTGTTGGAGGAAGATTCATGAGGAGCTGGGGACCTGCCAGTGGCAATAACTTTGAACTTTCTCAGTGCTCAAGGAGGGACCCTCGCTTGGTTCTATGTCTGAGGTCTAGGCGAGAGGCCAAATGGAAAGTACCAAATCAGCTAGTAATTCTCTGCTCAAGTGAAGGACACACCATTGGGAATTTGAAGGAGGCAGAGTAAAGGAAAGGCTCACTTTTGAAAGGCTACATTTATCTGCAGTGTGAGCTAGGGTTAAGAGTGATTCAATTATTTATAGTCTTCTGCCTCTCAAAAAGGAATTAAGGTAGCTTTCCCTGAAAAAAAAAAGACAGAAGCAGTACACATACATGAAAAGAGTGAAGCTAAAAGATAGGGGGTAGTGGGTAATGATAATAATAACTCAAATAAGTCAAGAGAAAATGAAATTATAAACAAATTTGGGTTCTGAGCTTCCTAGGAATCAAAGCAAAAAGGGCAATATGATGAGTTATTTAAAGTAAAAGAGATGACCTTAGTTTCCAGGATTTTTTTTAACAAGAGTGAGTAAATGAATACAATCATAGAGATGGAGATTTAAAAATAAGCAAGGTAATAGAATATGAAACACAAAAATAGTTATAATAGTTCATTTGGACCAAAAGTTCTGTGTCTGACATGAGCAAATTAGCAAATTGTAAGAGGACATCTATTTTATAATGTCAGTTTCAAAAGCCAGGAATAGGGATACAAGTCTAGCTTTTTGGCTAGTGATCAATACATAAATATTTGACAACAATGAGACTGAATGTTCAAACTTTGGTTTTCTAACTTTGAGAGGAAGTTCCATGATAATGAGATGAAATCTATAGGAAATAGGAAGTGTCGCCTGCTGGCAGGCTCTTGCCACATGAGCCATGGCTGGATTTCCCCTTCGCTAAGAAGCTAAAGCTCTAATTGCTAAATGGCTCATGACAGTTGTCTGCTCCACATTAGCACCACTCTTTGGGGCTTATTAGAAGCATGCTTGCATGCTCTGATTAATCAGACCACTGTGCTCCCATCCTCCTCTGCTCAACCCCCCCATCCTAATCTCCCAGGGTTCTAGGGCCTGGTGACGGTAAGGTGTGCCTCGGCAATGGACCAACACCCCTTGGAAAACTAGCATGCAGTTCTCATTTGAGGATTCTGGAGGCTATATTTGCCAAGGAACTTTCTGGGCAAGGGTGATTCTTCTCCAAGGCTCATGGTACTTCAGATGTAACTCTGGCAGGAACTTGACATCTCTCCTTTATATTCTATGACTTCTGAGTGTCATCTAAAGACATTTAGGAGACGAACTTGGGTCCAAATCCCACTTTCAACACTTGTTTGTAAGATCTTGGCAGATGATCTGACACGGTTGAGTTGCTGTTTTCTCAGGTGAAAAATAATCCTCCAAGACATAATCTTCATAAAACACCAAGATTGTTGATGACCTGAGCGAAGCATGTTTAGTACAGTTCCTCTCTTTTAAGTGCCCTGGATACAGACGGAATAAACACAGTCCCCTGAGGGGTTCCAACATGTCCTTAGAAACTCACAAAACAGAAAGTATTATTTGGTACCCAACCCGTTTCCCCAAGACACTTAGAGGAAAGCCAAGGCCCAGCACTGTGACAGATGCCACAGTACTGATGAAGAAGGAGTGTAGCTTGGTGAGTGGCACACCCTCAGATGGTGTTATTTCATCGATCAGGGCTAGAATGCAAAGAGCCAGCCTCCCGTCCTAGCTCCCAGGGTGTGACCTGTGGTCAAAGAGGCCTCTATTTGTAGTTGCCTCATCCATAAAAGAAGGGAAGCTCCTTGAAGTTCACCGTCAATGTGAAGGTTGCTTGCACAGTAGACAGAATGAGAGAATTACAGAGCTGTAGTAGACATGAATATTAAAAAGCTAACTCTCCCCACCCACTTGGAGTTCAACCTAGAATTTTTCTCCAAGAGCCAAAGCTTTTCCATTAGCTAATCCTCATTACCCGCCCCCCCTTAAAAAAAAAAAAAAACCGAGAAGAGAAATGGAGTACATAATGCATTCCTGTAAAACAGTTATTAGCCTTGCATTACAATCGTGTTTACAAGGTGACTGAAATGCCATTAATACAAAGGAGCTGGTCCAGCCCAGCCGCTGTGATTTAGATTGAGGAAGGCGGGCAATGGAGGTGCCCTGGCTGTCTGAAGGCCAGGTCTGGTCACTCTGCCAGCCCAGTGAGTGTACTGTTAAAGTTTAAGCACTGAACTTCATCAGCGATGTAATTCCATTTAGGCTATTACATAATTAAATTGTGAGACTTGAATTGTGCTTTTTAAAAGATTATGTGACCATATGTAGCTTGAACAATTGCCAACTTGGAAAAAAAAGTGGTCTTTTCACAATTCCTTCCTCTGCAGTTAGGACTCGGTTACCTTTTGTTTCCTTACCTCCTCCCCCAAAAACCTCCACTTGAATCTAACCCAATCAATAGTTAACAAGTTGATATGACTGCTGCTTAAACATTTTTATTTTAAATTACATTTTCAATATGCTTTAAAACAAAAATAAAATCTTGTGCATCAAACACAGACTGTGTTCCCATGCTCAGAGAGAACAATACAAAACAACACTGCAAATGACTTTTCATCAAATCAGATTTTAAAGAGAACATTTTAGAATTAGTACTAAGTGATCTAATTAGCAAATGGTACATTTAATTCTTAAAATAAGTAAGTGAAAGAAAATGAGAACTTATGCCTAGCATAAAATTACCACTTTTATTGTGACAGATCAAGCCTAAGGCATCACGCTCAAATGCTCTACCACTGAACTACACGCCCAGTCCTAAGCGACCACTTTTTGAGAAGTATTTCTTGTTTGAGGGGGAAATGCACCACTTGTACTCAGTAATATTAGGGAACATGATTCAGAGATATAAATTAAGCCAGAAGAGAATTTTAATAGCAATTAATGTTACAGATAAAAATGTTAATAGTTTTATTGAAATTTGGCTTTTAGTTTAAATCTAATCATATTTAGGAAAACTAATAGGAAAAGTAAGTATACTTGAAGCCCAAGGAGAATGCAGCCAGTTTTCTTCTTAATCAGCATAAACTGTTCCTCATAAAATCTAGATTAGTTTATGCATATGCAACAGTTTTTATTAAGACGCATTAGAAAATCTAAGTGCCATTAGATAATGAAATTGACTGGAGATATTTTCTAGTGTTCC
Source organism: Dolichotis patagonum (assembly GCA_004027295.1). Lineage (NCBI taxonomy): Eukaryota > Metazoa > Chordata > Mammalia > Rodentia > Caviidae > Dolichotis > Dolichotis patagonum. The sequence goes on from PVJX010000689.1 coordinate 170,839, forward strand.
AAGTAATACCCTCATGGTTAAGCTATAGTGACCAAAATCAATGTGAGTCAAATCCAGATGTCAATTTTACTGAAGGACCTCAGAGCTGCTTCTTAGTGGATTGGTTTTGAAACACAAAAACACTGAATTAAAATAATAAATTTGTCTGAACTTAATCTTTTCCTTTTCATTGGTAATAAACATGAGTACTTCCTCTAAACCCAATCAGTACCATGCATGGGAAGGCACTGATGTCCTCTATTCTTAGCCCATCAAAGGCACATAGTAGTTACTCAGTAAATATACAATATATGAACATATCAAGAGTGTGTTCTGATTAATATGATCCAATCCAAAATTTTATAATCTTTTTTTAAGATCTTAAAGTCAGTTGACTTTTCGTGACTATAGTCTGTTTTAAGTTGGTTTTTATTAAAGAAACTTGAGGGAAGGGATTAGGCACAAAATAATATTTTATGTTTTGTAAGTTTCTCAGTACATATACTCCTTTATTTAATACTTATAACCAGCTATAATACACTATCCCAATTTTACATAGTGAGATGAAATAACTTAACAAAGGCTGCCCATCTTAGAGATAATAGGACATTTGAACCCACCCAGTCTGAATCCTGGAGCTGTTCTTTCTGTTTATCAGCAGTGCTCAACAAACTACAGCCCATCTTATTTTTATGAAGTTTTTTGGAACACAACTCCACCCATTCATTTGTGCATGCTCACAGCTGCTTTCTGCTACCATGCAGAGCTAACATTTGCAATGGTTATGGACTTATACAGTCCAAAGTCATTACTAACTAACCTTTTAAGGGAAAGTTTACTGATCCCTGTTCTATTCCACTTGCTTAAAGAGAAATCAATACGGCAGCTTAGACAACGTTCAAGGCTACCAAAGCCATCCATGGAATTCTACTGTTGTGCACTGTCACAAACAACTGTCAACAAACTCAAGGCAGCATAGCAGAAAAGGAATATGAGTTTAAGGCCAAGCATTGTTTAAATATAGATTCTCCACCAATTTGTGGCTGTGCAGATCTTAATAAGTTGTGCCTTTACTCTGAGCCCCAATTTTCTATCCGTAAAATCATGCTTTTACAACTCCCAAGCTGAATCGCTTTAGAGAGTTAAATAAGATAATTTATGTTGAAGTCTTAATGCAGTTTCTGGCACATAGTAGAAGGTCAATAAATAGTAGTGAATAAACAAGGATTCATCATTTTGCATCTTTTCATCTCTATCTATATCCATTTATCTATAATTCTGTGCAGGAAGTCAGGGTCACTAAACTGAAGTTATTCCAGATGTTGTGGAGAACTGGGGACATTTGGAGGAGCTACCAACCATATCAGAAAACTTTTCTTTCCAGTGATTCTGCAGAGGATTTCCAGCCTGGCATTCTAGACCTTGCTCTAGGGACAGGATATTGTGGTTGGATCTTAAGTATCACTTGCCCAAAGATGGATGTAGTAAAGTCTTGTTCACAGCTTGACCCAATTGGGAAGTGACAGAACCTTTGAGAAGTGGGGCCTCGTGGGAGGTCTTCAGGCAATGGGGGCACAGTGTCCCTGAAAGGACTATGGGATCCTAGCCCCTTTCTCTTCCTCTCTGCTTGCTTTCATCCTGTGAGGTGAGCAGTTTTGCTCTACAGCAAGCTCCTACCAACATGTGCTCCCAGAACCCCATATCAACAAATATTTGTAGAGTCAAACATCTGTGGACAGAAACCTCTAAAATTTTGAGCCAAAATAAGCCTTTTATCTTTATAAACTGATTATGTCAGATATTTATTATACTAACAGGAAGCTGGCTACCACAGGGATCCTCTTGGGGATTGTGTGTTCACCCAGGCTCAAGCAAAACAGACTCCGTTTCATACCTCTAGATGTGGGCATCTCCTGTGACTTCTGCCCCTTATGCTTCTGCTAAAGCCCACTCTGAAGTAATGTGATTTACATCAAAGTATCCTTGGGGACTAGGAAATCTCACATGCTTGGATCTCTTTCCTCCAATCCCTGAACTTCTAAGGAAGATGACACCATGGAAAGCTTCATGTTCCTCCATGTTACTCCCTGGCCCCAGCACCACCATCTGCCAGAGGATGTACTGCAGTGACTTCCACCAAAGCCTCTTTCTGTCCGAGGTACAATGTAGCAGCCAGGAGGATTCCTTAACAGCACAAGTCAGATCTTGTCACTGTTCTGTTCAGAGCCTTCTGCAGCTCTCCACAGATGTCCCAGTAAAAACCAATTCCTTCTAAAGATATTTAAGTCTCAACATCAGTTCGGCCGCATGTTATTATTTCTTCTTGATATCTTTTGCATGAGGCGAGCATACCCTGACCTCAGAAATTTTGCATATGATGTTCCCTCTTTGCAGCCATTGGTCCCACTGTAGCTTATATCTCTATGTCCCCCCAAAGTTTTATGTGCTCAGAGGTGGGGCTTTGAGGAGTGACTGGATCATAAGTGTACAGTCCTAGATGATTCTACTGATTTGTTTAGCACAGTTCCAGATGTGGATAGCACCAACCAATAGGCTTGTAACCCAGACAGAATAAAAAGGGAAAGAAGGAAGTCTATGTGACTTTCTACCTGTCATTCCGTGAACTTCTTTGCTTCCTTCCACTGTGCCTCCTTGCCTTGGAACCACCTAACTGTGGACTGAAATCTCTACAAACTGTGACCCCAAATAAACCTTTCCTCCATTAACTTGTAGCTGTCAGGTATTTTGTCCTAGCAAAGAGAAAGTAACTAAGACAGGTCCCCTAACTGTCACTATGACTCACTCTCACCTACTTCAGGTATTTACTCAAGTGTCACCTTGGCAAGGCCACCACAGCCATCTCTTCCAACTTTTCCCTCTGCCTTAAACCACTGCCTCCTTGCATATCCTGCCTATCTCCTCTCTTACTTTACTTTTTTCCTAAGTGTTTGTCCCCATGTAACACATTTTTACTTAATTATCTGGTATACATCTGCCACCCCTAAGAACTGGACAGCATTCTTGAAAGTTTTCTTTATGTCTGAATCTCTAGCATTTAGAATGCTGCCTGGCACTTAGTAAATGCTCAATAAGTATTTGTGACATGAACGAATGTAAATAAAGTTATAGGCCTAAGCAGTGAGTGGAAGATTCCAAGCTTTATCCCTAGAAAGCCATTTCCAGAAAGGCATAGGAAGTATCAAACATCACAACAAAAGGAATGGTGGGAAATTCTCAAGAAAATAGCAAGGGTATGCTATTTACTATGCATCTTGCTTCGTTCTAAAGAGACCCTGCTCACAATTTATACTCAAGTGGCGTCTTTTTGTCTCCTGGCATTGCTCTGTCAGGTGAGTCTTCCTTAGCATGTTGAAGAAACTGTCATTTTTTAGTGGCCTCACACAGCTTTGAAAATCAACAACTGCTTGATATTTCCAGAAAATAAATGTCTTTGTGCAGGCACGAGCAATGTCATGAGGCACATCTTTCTAGCCGCTGACGAGATAGCAATTGCATCTTCTAAGTTGAATTTTCTCAGATGAAAATCACAGCAGGAATTGAGTATCACCAGACAGACTTGAAGTTCTTGTTTTGTCAAAACAAAGATGATGATTATGATACTAGTGATGAGGGTAAATAAGTATTCACTGAGTATGTTTCAACCCTTCTCACAGCGTATGAATTTTAGAACCAATTATCACTTTCTGAAGAAGACCTGTTGGAATTTTTATTGGAATTATATTCAATTTATATATTTATTCAAGAGTATTGTTACCTTTATAATATTGACTCTCCCTCCAAAAATATTTAAAATTTGTCTATACACTATTATATGGCTTTCTATAAAGTTTTATAATTTTCATTGTAAAGATCTTGAACGTTCTTGGATATATTTAATACCAGAGACTTCAAAATACTTTTGTTTTTTCCATATAACCTTGCTCCATGACTAATTTCCCTACTAGGTCAGTGTTAGCTCAGTGGCTATAATCGTCATCCTATTGGTTGATTTAGTTTGACCCACATAGTACCAGTGTTGTAACTTTGCTCTGTAGATTGCCCCTGACAAAGGCCCTTGGTGGCCACCCCATTTGGGGCCTCTTCTGGAAATCTAGGAGCTATTCTTCTTTCCTTCTTTCTTCCTTTGATTCGAGACCTCAATCCTCAATGTTGTGGGACAATGAACTTGGCATGCTTAACATCTAATGGGTTGGGAGTTATATGTCTCCTAAATCATAATGATTATCTAGACAAGTCATAATCCAGGATCCACTCAAAATATTTAGGGGTGCCATGAAGCAAAAACAAGTTCTTGCAATCTTCCATTAATCTCACAAAGGTGTTCAGGAAAGGGATGGGACCTTAGGCTCTGGTCACATACCTGGGGGACTGATGCCTATCTGGACTTACTGGAGGAGGTGGTGCTGGTGATGGTCTAATCTCAAGTTGTTGTTTATCCCTTAGGGAGGCCTGTAGGTCTGGCGGTTGCATCTCATCTGGAGGCCTGGCCTTTTTCAGATTCGCCTCCAGCCACAATTCTGTCTTTATTTTTTTGCGCTGACTTCCTTGAGGGCTGAGTCCTTCTCTGACTGTAGATTGATTTTTGTCTCACTTAGCTGCCTATAATTATAATTCTTTTTCTGATCTCTGCTATGTAGAAGATTTTGGTTGTTTCATTGTTATTGTTTAGTCTTCAAATACATACAATAATTGGCTCCTTCTTTATAGCTCCATCGTATTAGGATAATAGAATTTAGTCTATGATCCTAATTTGGTCTGTTTGCCAATTTTCTTCCCATACTTGTTGAATTCCACTTATTCCTGTTATTTATTTGTTTATTTTTAATTGCCACATAATAGTTACACATGTTCTGGTGTACAGTATAGTAATTCAATATATGAAAGCAATAATAATGATCAGATCAGGGCATTTTTTGCGTTAAGAACCTTCAAATTCCTCTAGTTATTTTGAGGCACATATTAGTTATAATGAACTATCATTGTCCTATAGTGTGTAGAGCGCTCGAGTTATTCCCATTGGGTAAGTGCTTTGGTACCTGTTATTTAACTGCTTTCTATTCCCCAACCCACTTTCTTCCCTTTCTGGCCTCCACTGACCACTATTCTACTATTTCTATGGGATTAACATTTTTATTTCCACATAAACTACTAATCCCTTTTAGAGTCCATTCTTCTTTCTCTATGTTATCTCTTAGCAGCAGGATTTTTGAGTAGGAACATCTCTCTGTTAAGTAATTATGTATACTTTGAAAATTATTTTTCTTCCAAAACTTGACACATATTTCATTGTTTGCCAGCCTGGACTGCTTCTAATTGAATGACAATAAGCTCTTTTCCCTAGGCTTACTCTTAGGACTTTGCATTTGTCTTTCATACTCTACATTTTCATTACTATATGTATGCATATGGGTTTTTAATTTATTCTTCTCAATATTTAGTGGGTTTTTTTATATAAATTATATAAAATGACTCTTCAATTCTAGGAACCTCTCAACCTCTGTCTACCCTTTACTTATGATGCTTTCTTTTGTTTTTCTTATATTCATCTCCAAAACTCCTATTGGATAGATATATTCAAACCTTATGATTCTCTTCCTCTAAGTCACTTGATCTGTCTTTCATTAGATCCATTTTTGTGCTTCTAAGTAACTTTCTCAGATCTATCTTACGGTTCACTAATTTTCCTCTGAGCTCTATTTAATTTGTGACTTACTTGTTCTTTAAATTTCAAATGTCAAGGAGTATATTTTTGACAAATATGAAGGTATTAATCAGAGCATTTATAATGTAGAAGTTATATGCCTTAAATATATGTTGAGTGATAGACTAAATTACAGTTCATTCATTGTGGTAGATAATTATCCAGCCATTAAAATTAAACTCCCAGTGAGCATGAAGCAAACAGCTAAGTAAAATATATTAAAAGGAGGGCTGGTGTAGCTCAGCAGTAGAGAAAGTGGCATATACAGGCCTTGAGTTTAATCCCTAGCACTGCAAGAAACAATAAAATCAAATATAAAAAGAAATTTATAAAATGCTATATATGGTCTCCTTATGAAAATATTTGCAAAACTTAATGTATAAAAAATTTGCATTCTGGTGATTTCATTGCGGATGACCTTCTTCCCCTTCCAGCTCTTCTGTAATGATGTTGTATTATTTTTGCTTTTAAAAAAATGTATTCAAACACATTCACTTCTCCCAAGAGAGCACTTTAGTACAGATTCGAAATATGAAGTCAGATTTAGCATGGGTTTAAGTATGTCCCGACAACTGAATACTTCTCACAAGCAGAAAGCCACTTCTGAATACCAGCTGACATTAAAAATCTTGTTAGCCATTTTGAATTGTAATACGTTCATTCTGTCTCAGAGCTGAGTTCAGAAAATTGAAATCTACATGCTTGCATGTGTCATAGCTAAGATATCTCTAAACTTGTTTCTTGCTTTTCTCTGAAACATAATTAAGGGTTGTATTTGGCTTTGAATATCCATTAGGAAGTGATGGATGCTTTTCCATTCTACAAACTCTCTCATTTTGTCAGAAACCCGGTTGCAAACCATAGATCGCACTTAAAGTGTGAAGGCTTTTTTAAATTTAAATTTCTGACTTTTGCGAGCTAAAAGACGACTTCGAATTTTTAAGGAAGAATTTCATAACTGTGAATTCACCCATAATAGTAATTTCTTGTACTAGCAAAGCAGGGATTTTCCTTAGGTCTTCTGGAGCTAGGATAAGGCGCTCAGGGAATCTACACAAAGGCAGCTGTGGGAACATCTGCAGCCTAAGCATGTCCTTTGATTTGGCAAAATTTCGTTCTTGCCTTCTTCCTAGTATTCAGGCAATATTTTCTCTGCAGATTCAAAGGTGCCCTTCCCAGGAGTATACTCTGCACCAGCACTCCTGCATCTTAATAATAATAGGATAGTGGGGGAGTCAAAATGAATAAAGAGGAAATCCTTCTAAAATGTGAGGATTTTTGTCTCCCAATTATCTGCTTTCTTATTTAAGATGTCCCTTAGTTTTGGATAATTCTCTGGCCAGACCATCCTCCTTAAACAGTGATCATCATAAATGTTCTCCACTTCCCATTTCCCCTGCAGAGGTCAGAAGATGCGGCTGCTTTATGAGTTTATTCTGCCATGTATCACTACAGGCGGGTCAGTGGGCCAGCTGGATGGATGGGCAGCACTAACCTCCCCATTTATTACTCTTGTCAACTCAGAAGGGATTTTTTTTTTTACCTTATGAAAGGCCCATCAGCAATGAATCAGTGAAGTGAAGACGACAGTTGATTTGTGAATTTAGATTCTATAAAGTGACTCCGCTTTGGTGGGCTGTGTAGATAAAGCAACCGTCATGATAAGGTGGCAAGTGCAATTCCACAAAACCAAATTTATTGCACATTTGAGGAAATCATCCTATTTTAAAGTGCCATAAATTCTAAATTGAATATTACTTATTCCCATGAATTTTGATTTATATTTTGAATATTTTTAATGGGATGCTAAATAGCCTGGGCTGGAAGCTATGTGTTTATGCATTTCTTCTCGCAGGCTATTGTGACTTTCCACAGAATATATTGGCCGTTCTTAGGGTTTTATTTGTGTGCACTGTGGTGGGGGCTGGAGAGTGGATTCATGCATCTGCTAAGGATGCCCATGGGGACTGATATGGATGCTGGTTATAAAGAAAGAGAGTTGGTAGCAATCTTCCTTCCTCTAAGCCAGTGGCCTCACATGGTTGCCTCAAAGTGCAGAAAGGATGCTTTTGCATCCACTTGGCCACATTTGCTATCCAAACTTACCAGGCAGGTTTGACCCTCTGCAGACACCTTCACAGCCCTTTACTTAGAGTCCCATGTCCTCCTCTGTCATATACTGCCACCATATGAATGATCACAGTGGCTTCTCATGGCCCTTCAACCACCACCCAAATCCTATGAACCTGGAAACCAGAGGTACCCCATGATGACTCAGTGCCTCGAAAGCTTCAGCTACTCTCTTGTCTGATGAACTCAGCTTTCTTTACCTGATGGTTAAAACGAAAACCCTTTTAAGTTCAATTCTGGTTGTTGTAGCATGCGAGAAAAAAAGTACATCCAATTCATCTTTTACCAAGAAGAAAGATCAGGAAACATTTTTCCAATATGTCATTGCAAACTGAGAGTTTTGAAGGGTCCTCAATAGGCAGAAACCTGCAGGGGTGGAGGAAAGACAGACACAGAGTTCTGCTACATGCAGGACAGATGGCTTCCCCAGCCAGGCGTGCACACCTCACTCAACACCTGGCGTTATGCTCAGTAGATTCTGAAACTGGCAGATGAACTCTTCAGGGCCCTTGGCATAAACTAAAGGCTCTTGTCAGTCCTTGGGAGCAGGTAGGCTTGTACTGGGAAGGGCTTCTTGCTCCTGTGAAGGTTCATCAGACCAGGGTTCACACATGGCTAAGTACATGGTAGCATTTATGGAAATCTCCAGCTTTCTTGTGGATTCTTTTAATCTCCCCTGTTTTATCTCCCCTGTTTAATCTCCCATCAGTTTTGAGCACTGATGCCTTATAGACAGTGACCTTAGCACAGAACCTACTAGAAAGGCTTTTACATTTCTGTCAGGTGGAACCATACATACTCCAGGACCTGACTCCTCTTAAATCTTAATACTCCCAAAGAACTATGCTGTTCCTTCTGTGAGACACTGAGAAACACAAAAAGGAAATAAAGGAAGAAAGATAGAAAATGGAAGAAGAGGAAAAGGAGAAGGACAAGGATGGGGGGAAGGTAGGGGAGAGAAGAGGAAAGGGAAAGAGGAGAAGTAGTGGTTCTCTGGCTCTGCTCCCTACTCTCCAGCCAGTACTCTTACCATTCAAGTAACTGGACTTCTTCATAACACGGTGTTAGAATTCCAAAAATGTGTGTCTAGAGAGAGACAGATGTGGAGAAGAGGATGAGCCAAACTGAAAGAGGAAGAAAGACAAAGAGAAGGGAAGGAAAAGATGAAGGAAAGAAAAACAGAGGTAAAAAAAAAAAACAAGGAAAAAGCTATTTTCCTTTTTGGAGTGGGTCAAAGAATCACTTCTGTAGGTTCTAGTCCTCAAAATCAAATCACATAAACTCACATTCTTCATTCAAGGGGAGGGGAATTTAACTCCACCTTTTGAAGGGAAAAATGCCAAAGAATTCACCTATTGAAGAATTCACATACCACCTATGTAGCGGAACATGTCTGTAATCCCAACTATTTGGAGGACTGATGCAGGAAGATGGCCAGCCTGGGCAACTTAAAGAGACCTTACCTCAAAATGAAATAAAAGGCTCAGCAGTCCCTGGGTTCAATCCTTGGTATCAAAGGAGGAAAAGTTTTACCTAATTTAAAACTGACATGCAGGGTAACTGCAGAGAGCCACTTTGGCCCTGTTCAGAGTAGCATATTTTTCTGGGTGGTGCTCAGGACCCTGCCAACCTCAGTAGGATACTTTAGAGGCAGCCAAGGGCAGTGGGGTTCAACAAGCCACCTTCCCAGGGGCAGGTACTCTACATTTCTGCTCATGTCATTTTCTTTGTTATAGGGACTTTGGGAGAAAAGTTTGAAAATCGAGTCTGAGGTCATCTCGTATGCATCACTGCTGTGTGATTATTTCTGGAACGTCACATCGGGAAGGTGGAACTGAGGTTGCTGTACTGCTCCCACCATTGTAATGACTCGGCCTCCTTTTTGTGCTCAGAAGACCCTACTCAACTCTGTGGTCCACACTTCAAAGCCATCACCTCTTCATGCTATTCCAGGGTGGCCCCAGGTAGTGCTGGCCTTCCTACCTTTCTCTTTGCCCATAGCCTGTGCCTCTTACATCCACACAGTGCCAGAGTCTTTTATCTTGGCTCCTCAACAGTACTTTCCCTGGGTCAGTAACACAGCACTTGGTCTGTGCCAGGTGTGTATGCACCATAATTGTTGGCTCCAAGGAGCTTGGGAAAATGTGCAGATGTTCCAGGCTAGCTTTCTTCCATATGATATGGGTACAAGCTTAACTTCATGAGATCCCCTAAAAGATTTGTGTATCAAATAAGCTTGAAAATCATCTGCCTTTTCTCATTTCCTCCTTGGAGGTTCACCATACGATCAACACTCACATGGAGTCAGTATGGTGTGGAGCTCTACCAAGGCATGGTGGCACACACCTGCAATCCCAGCACTCTGGGAGGCCGAGGCAGGAGGGTCCTAAGTTTGAGCAAAGCCTGGGAAACTTAGTGACTTAAAAAGACTTTGTCTCAAAATAAAAAATAAAAAAAGAGTCTGGGACTGACTCAATTCTTAGTAACACACACAGCTCTGAGGTCAACCTAGATTTGAATTCTGATCACATCCTTGTTTAAATCACTGAACAGTGTGCATTGCTGTCTTAGGCTATAAAAATGAAATGATATTATTATTCCCTACTTCACAAAGATGTTATTTTGAGAGGATAAACTAAAACAATTTATGAAATGCATTTAGGTGTGCTAGGAATTCAGTAACTATTAGGTAATAAAATTATCTTTAAAGATCCTGAGAAGTCCTACAGCAAATGGACACAATATTTTCTCAACTTATTTGATGGCGGGTTTTTTTTTTCCTAACACAATAACATACCCATGTTTTAGGAAATATGACTGTAAAAGACTTGACAACGTTGAGAATTATTCTCTGCAAGTTAGATGATACTTTAAAGCTGGAAAAATGTAAAGGGGACAGAATTCCTTTCCCAGGAAAGATGCTGTGGTCGATGCATGAGTATTTGGCACAGTGCTCGCTGAAATCTCCTTAGCTGACGGCTGCTGTCCTTTGGGGGAGTTCTTAGCCTTGATGGACGTGTTGCAGACGGAGTTGATTTCACATTTCAGTAGGCAGCAATGGAAACAGGCAGCACGGGCAGGGAGGGTGATCTTGCTGTGTTCGGTGCGTCCCCTTTCTCAGACGCTCACCCTTGGTTACAGAGTGCGGGAACAGACATACTGATCTTTATAGGAAGGACGCGCTGTCTTTGGTGGGGAGCTGGGACTTCCGCTTCCAGAAGGCTTCTTGTTTGTTTGCAGTTTGTTAGCCTGCTTTTGAATTGTGTTGCTCCTCTGGGAGACATGATCACATCAGGGGGCGCCTGAGTGCCTGGGCGCATCTGCATTTAAGTAATGCGGATGGATATCTGTAGCGGGGTCAGGTGGACCCATTTCAAATGGCCACGCTTTCTTTTTGCTCCTCCTTGATCTTTCTCAATTCCTTCTCACTTCCAGGCTTCATAGCTAGATGGACCCAGCTCTATCCCTGGTAACAAAGGTGGGCATGTGATCCAGGCCTGTCCAAATACCCTGTTCTCCTGCTTCACAAAATAGATATATGATGCTTTTTACTGAGTGTTTACTTTGTGCTTAGCTCCCGTGTTCCCTCAATTCTAACACGCATTCGAAATCTCTAAAGTCAAAATGCACCTTTTTGCTGGGCTCTTGATCCTGTCGCTTTCAGACAAGCAGTTGTTGTGACCTGGTTGTCATTGCCTTAACCAGTTGCCTACTTTCATTTTTTACCAATGCAAAAGGAAATGTATGATTAAAAGCTATGTCCAGATAAATCTTGGAAAAAAAAAATTTAACAAAGATTCCAAATGGTGAAGAAAACTTTGAGATATATTTAATCACCAGTGTTTTTTCATTTCTCGTGGAGACACAAAATAATGTCTCATTTAAATTTCTACAGGGGACAGGACTACCTGCCCGGGGGTAGAACCATTTTACATTTAGGGAAGCTGAGTCTTGGGAAGTTAGTTAATAGTTCAGATCTACCACCAATCTCCCAATGCTGCACTGTGTAATAAAGCACATAAAACTAAGCTGTATCAGATTAGTTCAAGACACGAATCATGAGCAGTCTTTATCGTTTAGACTACGACATCTGATTCATGGTGATAAACAAAGATCATCTTTACTTCTCCTGCAGAGAAAAAAAAATGACTTTTCTATCTTTTGCCCAAATCTGAACTCTCGCCTAGTGTTGCCGCCTTAGATAATACCGTCTCAGTGCAGTAGCATTATGAGAAAGTTAGTTGTAATCTACAGGATTAGAAGAAAGCTGAGTTCCCAAGTCTGCTGTTTCTCTATGAAAATTGATACCAGGAACATTCGGAGCCAAAAGAGACAAGGGAGCTTACTCAAAATAACTGAGGACCCAATTGCAATGATGTGGCAACAATTAGGATATGATTTCCTTTGGGAAAACATCATTCAGCTTATTTCAGACAAATGTCCAAATTGTTACAGACTTTCTCTTTTGCACAATGTCCCCTCCCCCACCCCAATTTTTGTAAATGAGAACCATCCAATTTGGCTTCAGTTTGCACCGGGGACACAAGTTTGATTCTGGATTAAATTTTACTGTGGAAGAAGGGCCCTGCTGCAGGTGCTAGTGGAGCATAGGCGAAGGGAACACTGAGAGAGAAGCTTTTGTTCAGAGTCTGCTTTAGAGAGTGATTTTCATGTGAAGATCAGATGCTTTATTGCCTTGGCTCAGGTGACCTCATCTACCAGAATGAAGTCATCCATCCCACCAGGGAAGACAAACCTTCGTTCCAGAGAATCAATCAGGCCCATCAAGGCCCTCCTTACCCCCTTATCTGCAGCCGGTGAGCAAGTGAGCAGTTAAAAATCTGACAGAGGCCAGAATGTGCCCCCACCCCCATACTGCACGTTCCATTAAATCAAAAAGGAGCCGAAGACTCGGGGATCACCAACGCCGCTGGACGAGCACAGCTTGACATCATTTCTGACACGGGGGATTGTTTGGAAACAAGGTATTTCTGAGAACAAAACCATGGCATTCCAGTGAACTTTGGGGCTTTCTCCTTCTTGTTATTAAACTATTAACTCCTTCCAGATAGCAATGCCAGCCACATAATTGCATGCCGGGCCTTTTCATCCCAAGCTATTGCACAACCCATAAACAGTCCAATTAGGAAACCAATTAAAATGAGAAAGAGGCTTCCTGAATTCTTCAGCAGTTGAAGCTGCGCTGCCTTTTCGTTGTCAAACCAGTGAAAGGTTTTTATTGCAGCTGCGGAGGAGGTGAAAGAATTAAGGGGAGCAGCGCTGCTGCCTGCGGGGCCCGGGCAGGCAGGGCAGCAGCAAGAGCAGCTCTCTTCTCCGGGTAGTCCTGGACGAGCTCTGAGGAGCTCCCGAGGACACGAGATGGGCACTACAGAGGGAAGAAACTTTAGTTTACTTATTGGAACCAAGACAAAAATTTCAAATACAAAATTTAAATTCTTCAACTTTTGTTTTTAACTGTTGCAGAGGCTATGGTGAATGTGTAAGCATTCAGAAAGCAAATCCTTTCCCTAGAAATGCCCATTCCACCACTGCATGCTTCCACCAGGGGGGTGTAGAATCTGCATTCCACCAAGGAGGAAGCTGACCTTGACTAAGGTCATATGTGCACCTTCCTCTCTCTGTTCTGCAGTGGGCAGGCTGTGTACCACAGCTGGCCCCTGAGGATCGGGAGAGGAGACATGGCGGAGTCCTGCCTTCACCAAACACACAGCTCAGAGGGCCACGTCGTTGTTTCTCCCCTGTCTCTCACAGCACTTCACCTATTATAAGCCCTCAACTTTAAACCCAACCTCTGTACAGGGCGTACCTTGCATGCTCAAAGCGTGGGAATAGCAGAAGAGCCCAGACTGATAGAGCTCAAGAGTCCTTGAAGAAGAGTGAGTGCTGCTGATTCTTCTCCTAAAGTGGACACGTGCATGCTTGTGTGCATATATGTATGTCTGTATGTATGTACATGCACGTACCTGTGTGTCCATGCATGTACCTGTGTGTGCTCGTGCCTGGGGGAGATACAGTTCATTAGTGGAGTGCTTCCTGCTCTCCAGGGTCTCAAGGCCTCTGAGCAGATCTCCACTGTAGAGCTGACTTTGCTCCTTACTGTTTACCAAACTAGAAAAAGGAACGTTAATTGGGCTGGCAGCGGGATCTATGAAATGCCAAATATCTGAACTCTAGAAAAGCTCTACAGGCTCTGCCCTGGCTCCAACTGCTTTTTCTCTCCTCTCTGAAAGATTCTTCCATGTCTTTTTTCTTCTTGTTGAATTCTGAGCTCCTCGAAGGCAGGCAAGGAAGTTCATGGCTGCTGCTCAGGCTGGCTCAGGCTTAGGCCCACTGGGAGGAACACATCTACTTCTACTTTCTACTTCTTCACTGCAAGGGTTCATTCTTTTGAACCCCTAACCTTGTAGTCCATGTTAGGTACATTTTAAATAAGAGGATTTTTTTTGGTTTTTGTTTTGTTTTGTTTTCTGGATCAGGATTCAAGTTCCCCTTGCAGGATCATTTTGTTAACAAATTGGGTCTCATCTCAGTTCCTCTAGTTAAGTAACAAGCAAGTTGCTTAAGCTGTTTTAGCAGCAGTTTTCTTCATCTGTGATCACTAATGATAATGCAGGCTAAGGATTCCTTACCCAAAATGCTTGGGACCAAAAGCATTTCAAATTTGAAATTGCTTCAGAGTTTGAAATATTTGCATATCCCTAATTTTTTTGGGATGAGATCCAAGTGTAAACACATAATTCATTTGTGTTTTATGTATACCTAGACACAGACAAAAGGTAATTTTACACTATATTTTTAGTGCACTTGCATTTTTATTACAACCTTTCTCATATGTTGAGGTGTAAAATAGTCCACTCATGGCGTGCTTCTGGCACTCAGAAATTTGCAGAGTTTGGAACATTTTGGATTAGGGATGCTAAACTTGTAGTACCTGAGTCATAGGGTTATTGAATGAGTTAACATACTGTCTTAGTTACTTTTTACTCATTGCTGAGACAAAATACCTGATGCCCAAAGTTGGGAAAGGAAAGGTTTATTTCTCACAGTTTTTGGAGGTTTCAGTCCATACTCAGTTGGCTCCAAGACAGGGTGACATGGTGGGGCTACAGTTCATGGCGGCTACAAACAGCAAGGTGGAAACCAGCAAGAGAGAGCGACATGCCTTCTTCCTGCCATTACATCACATCTTGGCTCCACCCCTAGGCCAGTGTAGCACTCACACCCCTAATCCAAGCACTAGACAATGAACTAATCACAAATGCATAATGCAAAGGCATGAGGCTAGGGGGCTACTGACATAAACCATGACATTCCACCCCTGGCCCCCAAAGACTCATGTACAACCTTTATACAAAAGACATTTAGTCCATCTCCAAGAGTTGCCAAAGTCCTAAGGTTTTCAGCGTTGCTGAGAAGTCCAAGTCCCAAGTCTCCTCCAATATCTGTGGCAAAATCTTAACTGTAACTCCCTATACAAGTGAAACAAGGTTAAACATTTCTGAAATGCAAAGGCACAATAAACATTATCATTCCAAAAGTTACAAATGAGAATATAAAGCATTGGAAACAGAGCAAGTCCAACATCCAGCAGGGCGAATATTAAGTCCTAGAGTTCCATGCTCAGCATTTGAAGCAATCTGGTTGCAAGCTCCAAAAGGCTTGGGTGATTCCACCCCCACAGCGCTTCCAGGGATTTCAGCTCCTGCAGCTTTTCTCTTAAACCTTCTCTGCTCAGTTTTTGCAGCTTTCCTTGGATGATCCATGTTCTTGGGTTTTCCAAACTTCTGGGATCTCCACTGCACCTTTGGCTTCACACTTACATCTTTTTTTTTTAAATTTTATTTAAAGAGAAAAAAAGAGAATAAAGGGTAGCAACAATACAGAATTCCAAGGAAAAAAGGAAAAAACAGCAACAAAAAAACCTAAGAAATTATTACTTGACAAATTACACACTGACTTCTTGGAAATAGTTGTTCAAATTACAAAGTGAAAACATGTAAAGTAGACATTCAAACAGTGAGACTGTTAACAGTTCTGCTCCACGATCTGACAAAAACAGCAATATGGTCATCCATCTTACCCACTCAGATATACATGCAATTATATCAAAAGGGTAAAATTAAACACAACAAAACAGAACAAAGCAGATCACAAGAGAGCAATGTAAGAGACATAAATTTCAAAACTAGACAATCTGAGATATTCACTCTCTATCATATTGGCTCTTGTTTTCTTCCAAATAGTTGTCCATATTGTCACATACAGGGAATTCACATGAAACAACATAGTATGGAGTTGATCTGAGCAGGACGAGGAGGGCATTTCAGGCCTAAAGACCAGACATTAGGGAAGCCAAGAATGGCTGTCATAGTGCCTCTCATTCTCCTCAAAACAGCTATCCATAACTTCATATGTGTTGAACTTAAACAAGACAAAGCAAGCTAAAATCACTTTGAACAATAAGTGATAGTTTTGCTGGATTTCACATCATGACATTATGGAATCAGCACTGGGTATTGTAGTGTCTGTTTTTCTTCAAAGTAGTCATTCATTTCAACATATGTTATATAGTTGGTTCTCGTAAACTGTTTATAAGCTCTACACATGCACGAGTCTCTACATGTATATCTATCATTTCTGTATTAGAGGGAAAAACAAAACAAAGCATGATAAAACAGAGTAATTCCTAGAAAAGCATGAAGCAAAAAGTCATATAAAACTGCAATACAAGGTGATCTACAATGTTTACCAGGATGTCTTAGCAGTATATAACAACATTAATAAAAATGAAGCATTGGAGACATTATAAGACTTCAAAAGCAGGTAATAATCAAACCAGAGTGGGTATCTTAGTGAATCTTGTCATCTTCAGTGTAGTTGCCTATACTCTTAGACTTGATGCTATCAATCATAACAGATTTAAATAAAATCAGTCCATACAAAGTAGCAATCTAGCAAACCAGATTCAAATAAGATCAGTCATAACAAGACAGTATAAGTTATAAAGGGCTTCAGATTAAGTTGTTAGGAAAATTAGGGATGAGTGCCATAATATGTCCTCTTATTTTTGGGATAGCTGACCATGTCCTCAAGTCTAGTGTAAGTAGACAAACTGGAACAGCACGTAATCCATCCAAGCAGAGTGGTGAGAATAATGTAAATTTTACATCTTGTTACCCAATTAACAATATCCTCTGCCTCCCTTTTTTAGACAATTCCTCCCCTTTCACTCCCATAGGGTGCACTGCTTCTTTTGGGTCCCACTGCTCCCTATATAGAGCATCTCAATGGACCCTATCTCCTAATCTACTCTGCCTGTGATTCCCTCTGTCAATATTTCAAGGCCATATATACTAGAGATTACAGCCAATTTTCTCTGCCTTATTTCTACTATTCTATTTTTCTGCCATTGGTTGTCTATTTTTCTGTTCCACTCCACTCTCTGCCCCGTTCACTGAGGCCTCTCTGCCACTGTTCCTGAAATGCTCACATTCTTGTTCTCTCTCTCTAAAATGTCCTTCAGTATTTTTTGTAGGGTTGGATTGGTGGTCACAAATTCTCCAAGTTCCTCTTTGTCATGGAAGCATCTTGTTTGTCCATTAATTTCTAGAGAGAGTTTTACAGGATACATCAATCTAGGCTGGAGGTTGTTCTCCTTCAGGGCTTGAATTACTTTACTCCAAGCTCTTCTTGACCTGATGGTCTGTGTCGAGAAGTCTGCCATGATTTTGATGGGTTTTCCTTTATAGGTGATCTGTTTCTTTTCTCTGATGGCTTTTAATATTCTGTTCTTATATTGAATTTCTGGGATCTTGATTATTATGTGTCTGGGTGTAGCTCTGTTTTGGGTGTAGGTGGCTGGAGTTCTGTATGCTTCATACATCTGCATATCATTTCTTTTTTCTATGCTTGGGAAATTTTCCTTAATAATTGCTGTGAATAGCCTTTGTAATTCCTCTGTTTTGACTCCTGCTTCTTCATTCACATGCTTTATTCTTAAATTATAGATTCTCTTGTTGTCTTCCAGTCTTTGTATATTTACTGCCTGCTCCCTTGTTATTTTTAAGAGATTTTCCCTTTCATGATCACACATTGCAAGCCTGTGTTCAATTTTTGATAGTCTATCTTTGGTTTCTTTCAAGCAGTTTTGCCAGCTTTCTATGGAGTCTTTAGTTTCCTGATAATCTCTTTGAATCTGCTTCATGAATTCTAGGTTTTTTTTGTATTCTTCATTAAATTTTTTTCTCCTTTTGTGTTCTTCCATTCTTCTGTCTGTGTATTCTTGAGAGGTGCCCAGCCTTTCTTTTATTACTCTACTTATCTCTTGTTTAATTTGAATTAATATTTCAGTTTTGGTCCCACTTACGAGGTCCTGAAGACATCTCTTTATGTCTGCTAATGTTGTGTTTGATGTTGCATGTTTGCTGCCCTCAATCTTTTTTGTATGTACCTCTCCTGGATCAGTGTTCTCATGGTTGGGAGTTGGGGTTTTTTCTTATTTCTCCCTTTCGTCATGTTTTTGGTTCCTTCCATATAAGTGTACAGTGTAATTCCCAGCCCTTTTTCTTGTTGGTTAAGGTTACTCTAGAGCAAGCAGGCTAGGAGCTTTTGCCCTCTTCAGTCAGCTATCAGAGGTTAAATTTCAAGCACGGGCAGTGTGTGCTGGCTCCTCCCCTCCAGGCCAGTCAACCTTTGCAGGCCTTCACTGCATCAGTGTGCGCCGAGCTCAGGGAATTAATTTGTAGCAACTCACTGGGTCCTGGCCAGGGGCACGGCCCAATAGAAGTAGATTCCACCAGTCCGCTTGGCGAGGGGAGCACCAACTGAAGCCACTTCCTTATGGAGTTAGGGTTCTCCTGCCCAAATCCAACATGTTGTCCAGTCAGTTGCCCCTTTCCTATGGGAGGGTCTTATTCCCATCACTCACCACATATTGATGCCAGTCCCCAAGAACTGCTGGGCTCCCCGACCTCTGACTTCAGGGAAGCTGCGGTGCGAATTCAAGGTGCCTCTGGGTGGGTCGAGTGTGGGGCCGGGTCCGGGTGAGCCGCACGCAGGGCTGTTCAGCTCCACACTCTGGCTGCTCAAGCCAGTCGCTTCAGCGTGGATCAGTTGGTCAGGTCTCCAGCAGGAATTCAGGTGGCTCAAGGAGGGCGCCGAGCTCGCTGATCTTAGCTTCTCTAATGGCAGTCCCAGGACCTCATATTTGAGTGATTTTTTGCACTTTAATTTATTCCTGGGTTGAGAGAGTCCATCTCTCTCTGTTTGGGTCTCTCCAGGGTGTTCTATTCTAGCATTTGAGCTGTCTCTCTCAGAGAGGGTCCCTCTACTGCTACCTACCAGTCTGCCATATTTCTGTACTCAGATTTCTTGCAAATTAGGCATGTCCTAGAAATCCACTCTTGAAGTTAATGCTGCATCACCTTAGTCAATACTGTATGTTTGAGGGTTTTGACAATGCTGAATGCTGAATGTGTGGTTTTAAATGTGAGTTCTGGTTATTTTAAGCTATTCCTTTCTTCTTGATGGCATTGTAATGAAAGAACCTGTTATCCCAGCTACTTGGGAGGTTGAAGCAGGAGAATCTCAAGTTCAAGGCCAGTCTGGGCAATTTATGGAGACCATTGGTACAATTACATGACCCACTAATGACTTCCTTTAATCTTTGGTAATGATGTCTAACTTTTCAAATTTTGTATTTTTGAAGAGCAGGAGTTAGGTGCTCCTCACTCTGCTACTCTTCTTCCTCTTTCTTCATGAGTTGGACCCTGCATGTACCTGCAGTCCCAGGATTCAAGAAGGTGAAGCTAGAGGGTGGCTACAGGATTCCTTGAACACAGGGGTTTGAGACCAGCCTGGGCTGCACAATAAGATCAGTTTTTGGAGGTTTCAGCCCATACTCAGTTGGCTCCAAGGCAGGATGGCATGGCGGGGCCACAGTTCATGGCCTACACTTACATCTTTACATATTGCCCTTTCAGGAGCACACTGCTTGGCCTCCCAGGCCCTTTGCAATCAAGGTGGAAGCCTTCTTACCCTCAGAATTTGTGCATTTTCCTTGCACCTAAAATCAGCACCATGTGGATGCACCCAAGGCCTGCTGCCAGCTAGAGTAGTAGCCAGGCTTTTCTCTCTCTTGGCTATAGGGGTCGAGTGCCTGGATTGCTGTTTGTGATTGTGTTCTTCACAATCTGTTTACCTGATTGTGAAGAAAAGCTTTTCTATGTTGCCACCATTCTGGAACCTCACATGGCTGCTGTCATTCTGGACCCTCATGTCGCCTCCCATGTCATTCTGGAGCATGGTGCTCTGAAGCTTTCTCATCTGAGAAAATTCTTTCACTTTTGCAGTTTGGAGGCTGCAAAGGGTGGAGACTCACTGCTTCCTGGGATGCCTGGTGGCCATCTTTCTTATGTCTCTGTTTCTTCTCAGCAATCAAAGTCTCGGCACTATCTTTACAATCCACAGCTTTACTGGAGTTTTCCTTCTGGCCAAACTCACAGTGTTTTAAATTATCCTGCTGGGCTCTTTGCTCTTGATTTGCAACATAGATCTGGTTAAAAGCCCCCAACAATAGCCATGCCACAGCCTCAATGTTTGACTGCCTTGAAACTTCCTTTGCCAGATTAATCAGTCCATTACCCTTAATCTCAGTCTCAGGCAAAGTCTCTGGGCATAAGCAAAATGCAGACAAACTTTCTGCCAAGCCGTAACACACATCATAGAGAGTCCAACAACCAATGCAGTCCTTCTTCCCAGCAGAAACCTCCCAAGCTTGGTCTTTATCATCAGGCTTTCTGTCAGCCTCCTGGTCTCCTGAGCTCTGACCAGAATCTCCTCTACAGAACAACCTCAGCTGCCCTAGCTCTATGTATCCAGGCAACAAATCCGAACCTTTCCAAACTCTGCCGACAAGGCATTTCCAAAGCCTCTCAAAAAACATGGTCAGGTATAGTCACAGCAATGACCCCACTCCTGGTACCAAATTCTGTCTTTTACTTTTTACTCATTGCTGAGACAAAATACCTGATGCCCAAAGTTGGGAAAGGAAAGGTTTATTTCTTACAGTTTTTGGAGGTTTCAGTCCATACTCAGTTGGCTCCAAGGCAGGGTGGCATGGCAGGGCCACAGTTCATGGCAGCTGCAAACAGCAAGGTGGAAACCAGCAAGAGAGAGCAACATGCCTTCTTCCTGCCATTACATCACATCCTGGCTTCACCCCTAGGCCTGTGTAGCACTCACACCCCCAATCCAAGCACTAGACAATGAACCAATCACAAATGCATAATGCAAAAGCATGAGGCTTGGGGGCTACTGACATAAACCATGACACCTACATTGTGCCTACTTAACGGCCTGGTTAGTGCATGGTAGGTGTGGCCGATGCCATCTGCTGTGCTATGGCACTTACTGAAGCTGGTTGCTTTCTCCTGAATGTACCAGGCCTTGAGTGTGTAAACCTTGCCCCTTTTTGGATATTGATGCCATCACCAATTGGAGGTGCCCTAGAAGACTTGAGGTGCGTTTTGGCAGCCATTGATGGAGCATCTGCTATATAGTAAATGCTGTCCTTTGTGTTTTCAGTGTTTTGTGTCATCTGGTAACATGGCCAACACTGGCTTAAATCCTGGGTGACTGGATGTCGAAAAGGTCACAAGGCAGTCTTTTCTGCTGAGCTAGCATAGTGGAGTGCATAGAACATGAATGAATCATAGTGAAGTTCAATCCTCCACCTTATAAACTGTGTAATTTTGAGTGATTTGTTTAAACTCATTTTATGTTTTAGTTTTTTGGTGAGATTTTTATTAGTACATTTTAGATATACATAATGATAACATTCAGCATAGAGCATTTGTATCTATACATTGTATAACTTGTTTTTTTCCCCATTCCTCTCCCTACCCTTCATATCATCCTCCTGTCCCCATTTAAAAAAGCGTTTCCATTTTTTCTTCTTTTCTCATTTTTTAAAAATTTTTCCTTTCTTTCCTTTCCCCTTTCCTTTTTCCTTCCCCATTTGAACATTTTCCTCCTATTTCACAATACTTAGTATACATTTTCGCCCTTATTTACACTTGCAGTTTCTCACACCAGAGAAACAATGCAGTATTTATATGTGTGTCTGATTTATTTCACTTAAAGAGTATGGACTCAAGGTGTATCCATTCTCCTAGAAATGTCTCAAGTATATATTTTATGGTAGAATAATACTCCACTGTGTAAAACACACACACACACACACACACATAAATCTTTTTCATCCATTCACTAGTTGATAGGCTCTTGGGTTCTTTCTAAGATTTGGCTACTACAAACTGTGCCACTATCAACATAGCAGTGGTAGGATGCTTTTAATTCTTCTGGAAAGATATCCAGGAGGGGGTCTAATCCTAGTGTTTTGAGCATCTCAACACTGATTTTCTCAGTGGTTGCACCAATCTATGCTCCCAACAGTGGTAAAAGGATCCTTTTTCCTCAGAACCCTGACAACATTTTTATTGGTTGACTTCTTGATAATGGTCATTCTTTCTGGGATGAAATGGCATCTCAGTTAAGTTCATTTTGTATATCTATAAGATAGAAATAAAATAGAAATAAAATGCTCCCTACTAATGGATATTTTTACTAATACTTTTACTAATATTTATGAAGTTCCTATGTCTACTGTGTATAAATCTAGAGTAGGGGTACAATAAATTCCACTGCTAGGATGATTCAAAATTAGAAAATTCTCTCTTTAATTGATCCAAAATCTGTGTTTTCTATTTGCTAGCACCAAACAGGGCCTTGAATTTGAAAAGTCCAGAGTGTCATGCTAGCTATAAAGTTAATGTCCTAGGAATTTACTCTCCAACCTAACAGGACTTAGAAGTGGGGTGGTTAAGAATTATTAGGTTATGAGAGCTCTGTCCCTATGTACACGTTAAAGATGTTATTGTTGAAATGGGTTTATTATTTCAGGAGTGGCTTCCTCAAAAATAATGGGTAAGGAAAGAGCTTTCCTTTATCTCACTTCTGTGTGCCTTCTCTCACCATGCAGTGACCTCCTCTGTCACAGGAAGACATGGAAAGGGGGCACCCACCAGCTGCAGCCTATCGATCTTAGATTTCCCAGCCTCCAGCACTGTGAGCCAAAGGAAGCTCTATTATGTGTAAAGAGTAGCCTGTGATATTCTGTTACAGCAGCACAAAAGTATCTAGGATAGTACCCATGATCATCTCAACCATTTCCTGGCCATGCTATTGGGAAGTTGCTTTGCTTCTCTGAGCCCTATTTCCTCATATACAAAATGGGCACAGTCACCACAATGCAGAAATTTGTCCTGCACCTAGGAGTGCCGAATCTTCCCTGGGCCAGACACATGCTGACTTATGCTAACCAGACTTGTGTGTAAGGCAGAATCCCAGTGTGTCACTTCTCACAGTCCTGGGACACCAGCAAGAGGCCCTAACACTTTAGAATGATCCCAAAATAGCCAGGATAATCTTTCCAAAGCACAATTTACTGATGTCTGTCCTCAGTCTAAATTGTTCACTGTGAGTTGCTCCCACTTTTGTCTCCTGCCTCTTCAGCTGCCCTCAGCACTCAACACTTCACCCTGATTTGTTTGCATTTGTTCATCTTGCTGCATTTGCTTAGCAGCAGTGATTCTCAACTAGGGTATGAAGATGACTTTGCCCTCCAGAAGACATTTGGCAGTGTCTGGGGTTTGTCCCTTTACAACATGTGACACTTCTGTGGCTCCATGTGTTAGCTTTCCATTGATATGAAAAAATACCTGAGAATACCAACTTTAAGTGGGAGAGGTTTATTTTGGCTTAAGTACATAGCTTTTGGTTCTGTGGTTGGCTGACTCTATTGCTATGCGCCTAAGGTGAGGCAGGAGATCACGATGGGAGGAGCATGTGGCAGAGGAGGCTACTCCTCTTGTAGCAATCAGAAAGCAGAAAGAGGGATAAGCTAAGAGACATCTCTAGGGACAAGATATAGTCCCCACAGCCACACCCCATGACCTACTTCCTTCACTAAGCCCCATCTCCTAAA
Source organism: Dolichotis patagonum (assembly GCA_004027295.1). Lineage (NCBI taxonomy): Eukaryota > Metazoa > Chordata > Mammalia > Rodentia > Caviidae > Dolichotis > Dolichotis patagonum. Next base: position 194,736 of record PVJX010000689.1, read on the forward strand.
TTTCCATCACCTCTCAATAATGTCATCAAATTATTAATCCATCAATGGATTAACCCACTCACAAAATTAGAGCCTTCACAATCCAATCATCTTCCAAAAGCCCCACCTCCAAACCTTACTGCATTGGAAATCAACCTTTTTTTTTTTTTTTTTTGTACCGGGGATCGAACTCACGACCTCGCGCTTGCCAGGCAGGCGCTTAAGCCACTGAGCTAAATCCCCAGCCGGAAATCAACCTGTTAACAAGAGATTTGGGGGGGGGGCATTTATGTTCAAACCATAACACTTGTATCCAGTAGATGATAGGATTCTTGTTCACTACCATGTCCTTGATACCTAACTCAGCACTTGGTTAGGCGTAAGCCAAAGAGTGACTTTCTGAATCAATGAGAGGCTGATCAATTTATTCCCACCCTAAAGGAGAACCTGTGGAAGAGAAGGACTCTGAGCAAAGGGTGTTGTGCAACTGAGATAAGATGCTGATGTCAACAGTGGTGACCTTCCAGTGCCTCTGTCCCCAGCACTGACTGGTCCTAAACAGGTATCAGAATCCTAGAAACCAGGATCTTGTCCCCTGAACCTACCCCATTCTGCTTCTCTACCTCAGTGTGTCCCAAGTATAAGCTCCTCTGTCCTTTGGATCCAAGTTTTCTGTTAGGCTCATGCTGCCAACTAGTCTACATAGGACCCATTTCTTCCTGCCTTTATTCCTGCCTGGTGAAAACTGCTTTCTGAGGCAACATTTGCAAACGTCAGCCACTTACCTCAGACCATCTTAACTGTGGACATATCTTAGCTCCACTTCTCTGATTTAGTTAATATTTTCACACCTCTCCATGGAAGAACACAGCACTGTCTATGAATTAACCCAGCAAAAGCATCAAGTCAGAGTCTGGGTAAGGCTCTAGATCTGACTACCAATTTACATGATACCTAAAGGACAGAGAGCAATGCTAAGACCAGAGGATGCCACCAGCAAATCCAGTTGACAGAATAGTCCATAAAAAAAGTGACTTGATTCTTTAATACAATTCCTCCTCCAAGAAAAATTGCAAATTGAAAGAGAAAGAAAGAGGCAGACTGATAGAAAAAGACAAAAAAAACCCTCCAGTTTAAAAAGACATAGTAACTGAAAAATCACAAGCTTCATTTGGATTCCAATTCAAATAAATTGGGAAAATGTGAACACTGGACTACATACTAGATGACATTGAGCATAATTGTTAATTTTTAAAATGTGATAATAATATCAAGGTTAGATTTTCTAAAGCCCTTATTTTAGAGAAATTCATCAATATACTTTAGGATTAAATGGCAAAATGTCCTTCATGTACCCCACAATACTCTGGGGAGCAGGTAGGCAGTAGCTAAGGTGAGTGAGACAGAAGCCAAGGGTCCAGGGGTGGCGATGCTGAGAATTCAGATTCATTCTATCAATCTCTCTTTTTTAAAAATATGCTTCAAGTGGCCCTGAAGCAAGGCCAGCAGATGGCTGTAGCTTCTGGTTTCAAACAGGAGCCTAAAGAGAATGCTTTCTGTGGTCTGTTGGCCATTTCAAAACTTTGGAAATGTAATGGTCAATTCATCAGAAAGAAAATAGCAGATGACTATGGCGGACTTTGGGGGGCCTGCAGGGGAGAGACCCTGGCACCTCAGGACCTGCACTGTGTGGTTGATTCGGGGTGCTGGGAGAACAAGGAGCTCCTCCCCTCTCTGGGGGGCAGCTGAGAGTGTGGCAGACTTTCGGCAGCCCGAAGGAGAGAGACCCTGGTGCATCGGGACCTGCACCATGTGGTTGACTCCGGTGCCTGGAGAACAAGGAGCTCCTCCCCTCTCTGGGGAGTGACTGTGATCCTGACTTCGTGTGGGCTGAGAATCAGACATCTCATGTCATCCTATCCCCCATCCTGTGTCCTCCCTCCCCCTCCCCCCTGCTTAGCAAGTGGGAGCCAGTGAACTACACATCTTGTGAAAAGATTGGCTATATTATTTAGTATGAGCTCCCCATATGCAAAGATAAGGACAACCATTTGGAAGAAAACAAGAGACAATATGACAGATAGTGAAGATCTCTGGTTGTCTCGCTTTGAAATTTATGGTTTCTTATGTCCTGTTCTGTTTTGTTGTGTTTAATTTTACTCCCTTTTAAAATAAATTTCTAAAAAAAATTTTAAAAATATGCTTCAAAAGTTCTATAGTTTTAAAAAAATTTTTTACAAAGTTTTTAAAAAGTTGTTAAAGTGGTGTAATAGAGAGATAAGCTGGATTTTTGATAGAGACCAAAGTCTTGGAATTCAAATCTACATGATAAAAAGGTGACAGCCACGTGAGGGGGGAGGAGTGTTCCAGGCAAAGGAAACAGCAAGCATAGAGTCACCAAGATGACTGGACACCATCAGAAATAACCTTGTAAAATGCCACTTACACATTTCCTCAATTGTATGATCAGCCAAGAAAAGATGTCTAATTAGCAACTAAAAATATAGCTGCTTTTAAAATGATGCTAATTTTCAATTGGATTCGTCCCTGAAAAGGGAGATGTGTGTACAAACCTTATGCTTTGAATTAAAATTTCAAGTGTTTGTAAGATTTTGATTAAAATTACTTTAATTAAAAAATGTTAATTGCCTTATTGTCTTCACCACTTGCCGTCTGATTCCACCACTGGGATCAATCCCAGCACCTGCTGGAGTTCCACAAGCTGCCAGTTCAAACAGCCACATGTCAATAAATAAAAGGAAAATAAAGTTTTTTGTATTTGTGAAATACTGCACCAATGCATGTAGTGTAAAATAGCCCAGTGTGGTCCCAGCTGAATAGTAAGAGGGTGATTTATTCCCAAGGTTCTGTTTCCATTTTTGCTGTTTATGATAGCATATCAACTGAGCTTTTTGATTGAATTACCACCTTGTATTCAGGCTGAGACCATGCATTATTACATATGTAAGTATAAATGTTGATGCAAATGAGTTTTCCTAATGAAATGAGAGGCAGTTTATTTTCTCTTGCATAATGGGTGGTTCTGAGGACCAGATTTATTTTCTCAAAGTGAGTACAAGCTTATTTTTCAATTTGTCATCCATTCTTAGCACGAGCACCCCAATAATTCAGATCTGCAAATCTTTGAGCTTTCACATTTTAATGCAGATTTTTTTCATTTTTAAACTGAAATCAATTTCAATGTGATTTATCACCAGAGAATTAGCCTATGTAAAATGCTTAAGTGAATGAAGTAATAACTTCAGGCCTATCGGTTCGAGAGCAATTCTCAGTTTCTCAGTTCTAAATAAATGGTAAGATCCCAGGTCACATTTTCATTTTATTCATTATATTGTGTGATTTAGTTATTACAGAGTTTTGGAGTGTCTAGAAGCTTCAAATGAGCTGAATTACTTTTAAATATTACTGCATTTCATTTTATACAATTTGAGCTACTTCGCTGGGTATTGCTTGGTATTCTATTATCCTTTGACTTAAACCAGCTGGCCAAGCCTGGAGTTTATTTCACTCTTCATAAATTAGGGTACTAACATTGAGCCCTAGGCTCTCTCTTTGCATATGAAATCAAGGGTAGCCTCCTTGCCTTGAAATCCATTGAGGATTTGTTTAGTAAACAGTTGGCCAGTGATTGCAATGGGAGAATCAAGTTGACAGAAGAGCAGTGGGGAGCAGTTCTGGCCCACTTTTGAGGGGAGGTGAAGCCCCCTGTAAACAGAGCCCCTTGCTGAAATTTGCCGGCCACCTTTTTTGGAGGAATTGTCAGTGTGAAGATGAATTGAGCCAGAGTCCTTTAAGACTCAGTGTGAGTTTAGGGACAATAGCGGCTTTTTTTCCACAGAAGGGAAAAGAAATCACTTCACAATAGTAATAGTATTTGACTTAAACCAGCTGGCCAAGCCTGGAGTTTATTTCACTCTTTTACTTATTATGTTTACTTATTATGCTAATATAGATAACCAATAAATACAGAAATGTAGTGTTATGGTTTGTGTCTAGATATCCCCCAAAACCTCATGTGGTTATTGGTGGAGCTTTTTAGAGGTGGCTACATCGAGGGTATGTGATGGTGGGATTAAGTCTGTGATGTTAGGTTTAAATGTGTGATGCTGGGATTAAGGGCATATGATTACTAAATTAGTCTACTGATGAGGATAATGGAAAAGGCCACTGTAACTGTGGGTGGCACTACCCAAAAGACTGGGTAGCCTAGAAGAGGTAAAAGGGAGAAGCAGATTGATTTCGCTACTTCTCTACTACTTTGCTGCTTGCCACCTTGCTGCCTTCTGCGTGCTATGAACTGTTTCTCCTCTGTGGTGTTTCTCTGCCATGTGACTCTGCCTTGGAGCCAGCCAGCTATGAACTGAAACCTCCACAAACTGTAAGCAATATGAAACCTTCATTCCTTAAATTTTGGGTGTCAGATATTTTGACTCAGCAAAAGAAAAGTAACTAAGACATATAGATAGATAACAGGAAATATATATATGTATATATATATATATATATATATATATATATATATATATATACACACACACACACACAGACACACACACACACACACATATATATATATATTAGACGAGAGATATGTCTGGTATGGTTTGGATATGTTTCCCAAAGATTCATATGCTGAGAGCCTGATCTCCCATGTAACAGTATTGAGAGGTAGTGGAACTTTTGAGAGGTGAGGCCTACTGGGAGGTAATTCGTTCATGAAAGTTCTGCCCTTAGAAGAGGTTACTAGCTCTCACAGGATTGCAGTTAGTTCTCATGAGACTGGGTTGTTATAAAGCTAGGTCACCCCAGGTGCCTGGGTCTTTCTTCACACAGAAAATTCCCTTTCTCCTTCTCTGGCTTATTGTGATGCATCCAGGGGACCCCACCATACCTGTTCTAGGCTGTTTGAACCCTCTATAATCGGAATCAAGAATCCAGAAACCTCTTTATATAATATTCAATCTCAAGTATTTTGTAGTAGCCAAACAAAGTGAACTGAAAATATCCTAATAAAAATAATAATAATAATATTCACTTATCAAGCACTTACCATAGTCAGGCCAAACACCTATCATTTAATCTCCACAACAAGAAGAAACCACTATAGTTTCCATTATGCAAGTAAAAAGTCAGAGGTTCAGAGAAGTTAAGTAATTAGGCCAGAGTCACCTTGTTATTAGGCAAAGGAGCAGAGATTCAAAGCCAGTCTCACCTAAGAGTATTTTTCATTTCACAAGCATCCTACTTTAGTGAGATTTCTATCTGTGTAGGAAGGCTTCATTGTACAGCATTTGTTAAAATTCCCAAGATCTTCCATCTGCAGGAGGGATAGGATTCTACAACTGTGTGGGAGTTGAGAGTCTGAACTTTTAAAATCAGACAAATGTGGTGGAATTCCGATTTGGATTGTCATTTAAGCATAACTCGTTTAACCTCTGTCTACCTCAGTTTCCCCATTTGCAATAGGAGTAATACGATAACACATTACTGTGAAGAATGAATGAACTGGTTGCACGATCAGTGGTCAGAACCTGCAGGTGATAAACTGAACTAAAATCTTACACCAGATTTATTCAGGTGGGAGCCACCCCTGGGAGCCGTTTCAAAGGGGTTTATCAATTTGCATTTCTAATTACTCTGTAACTACCTGCCTAGCCAGTCCTCTGAGGACTTGCTTGGTGATTGATGTGATACCACTTAGACTTTTTTTTGAGTTCTTCAGAAGAAAGGTTTTCTATACAATCCAGCTGGTGGTGTTACCATTTAGAGAACTCTGAAAACTGAACTGCATGGCTGATATGCTCATAGGGAGTTGAAAAAGGGATTATCTTTTAGGGCTTGAGAAGGCTGATATTCACAAATATTTTCTTGCTGCCTCTCCCAATACAGCAAATTGACTGCAGAGATAATGGGCAAAGGACATCATACAAAGCAGCACCCTTTTAAGTGTCCAGGTTAGAGGAACCACTTAGAGTAATTAGGAAGTCCTTAAACAAGAGTTTGCCAAGTATTGACTAACCCTTAATGTTTGCCCCCTTTATTTTTTACCCCCTGGCATCCAATATGAAAAATCTGACCTTGAATAATTATCTACCCAGCAGGCACAGAGTTCCCTGCCCCTAGTCTGGTTGTGTGTGATGGACAGTTCATCTAACCTAAGCACCAATGACAGTCGCAAAGTGGGGCTACACCAGGTCCCTGTTAATGTTTCAGGGTAAGTACTAACCTTGTTTCCCTTTGCTTCCACTCCCAAATGTCTACTCGGTTGATGTTGTTGGTTTTGTTTGTTTGTTTGCTCAATGCACTGTCTCCTGTTTAAACTGGCCTGGTTCCAATAGTTGTCATGGCACCCGCAGAGGAGGATCCTTCAGAGTGGTCAGGAGTGCAGGTAGAATGGTTTGGAGTTCTGTCTTTAGAAGCACAAGGCTGTGGTGAGATGGTGTGAGCAGTGGAGGAGGTAACCCCAGGGCTGATGTAAATCGTTATCTAATTCTATGTGGCATTATCTGTTAGCCAATTTTCTTGCCAGAGAGAAAGAAAGAAAGAAAGAAAGAAAGAAAGAAAGAAAGAAAGAAAGTCCATAAAAGCAATGCTTTTCTCCCTTGTAGAAATTTAGAAAATATGTAAAAATAAAAGAAATCAGGGAAAAATGTCCATGTTCCTACCTCCCAGTGGAAGCATCAGGTCTTTTTTCCATGAGTTTTTATATAATTAGCATGATATTACAAAAGAAATTTTGTGTCCCACAATTTTCATATCATCATCTCACAGGCATCCCCCCCAAGCTTTGTTTAATTGCTTCATAAAGTGCCACAGCACAGCCCTGCCACCGTGTGTATAACTGATATCCAACAGTGACATGCAGAACATGCTGCTGTTGCAAACAAAGCTGAGGTGGCCATTGCCGCAACAAGCTCTCACTTCTTCACCAAGTACAGGTGCAGGAAATGTACTGAGTGCTTATCAGGTGACTGTCCCAACAGGCCAGGATTACAACTCTGACTTCCAGAGCAAGGCTTCTTTGACACTGGATAGGACAAGAAAAATAAATGCTACATAATATCTTGTGACTATATAACATCCTCTTTGAGAGGATGGTTTGACACAAATGGATTATGGATTAAGTCAACAAACCATAACAGAGCTATCATAGCAGAATAATATTCTGAAAAGCAGATCCACAAGATTTCCTATACTTTGTTTTAAAATGATTGCAGCAAATCTTTGGCAGGGAGCTATGTGACTTCTACACACAGGTCTTTTCCTTAAGAATGAAAATAAGGGCCAGTCTTCCCATCAGTTTCCAAGTGCTCCGTGTATGCAAATGGAGACTTTAGCCCTCTCGCCCACTTGAATCCTTCAGCCATCTGGGGTGCATTGGGATTCAGCTTTGGAGGGAACACAGGGCACACCAGTAGTCATTTGGGGGATTCTTAGTGCCCAGTGTGCATGGAGGATCTAGAGCAGCCCTTGCAGTTGTGGAACTTGGTTCACTCCAAATGCTGGACCTGGAAGGGTCTAGCCCCATTGCACTTTCCCCTTCACCCCTACACATTATGAGGGGTCTTTCTGTTCTGAACTGGTAGTCCTTCCTCTCCCTGATGCTTGGATTCTTTGGGAAGCTGCCCAAGGGGGCAACGACCTGGGGCATAATCAATGATCTGAGGGTACCTATGGAGCATTGTCTTCAGAAGCTTCTTGTGCCACTTCTCTGGTTTTCTCTTTCTTCAACTTTTTTCTGCTCTTTTCCTCCTCTTCTTTTTCTGCTGCCTGAGAATACTCATAGATTCGTTTGCCTCATAGCCAGAAGAGCTGTAACTCCACAGATTTACTCAGCAGCTCAGTCTCCAGTTTGGCCCATCTTAGGCTCTGCCTGAGAATAGGGGTCTTTAATCCCTCAAGGCAAACTTTAATCCTTAAAAAAGCAATAAGAGGGTTTAATAGAGTTAAACTGAGAAGAACCACCCATGTACATTGGTGTTTCAAATTTAAAACTATTTAAATTCCAAAGGAAACCAAATACAAAAGAATAAGCGAACAACTTTCTAAATAGATCAGAGGGCAAATTCACATTTTTCTGCTGTTTTTTAAAATTATGCTCAAATTAAATGTGGTAATTTCTTGGTTCCATCTTAGACATACATTCATTCCTTCAGGTTTGAGGAAGATTAAGTTGATTCATCTCTTTATTGATTATTTATTGAACAACTTCAATATGTCAAGGATTGTGCTGGGGAGAGGGACTACAAGAAAAAGCAAAATCTATCTGGTCTGCGTCCTTTGGAATTGTGCAACCTAGTGAAGGGCTGGTCTCAGGCAAATTATCAAACCTGCATAAATTATTAAAACTCACAGTAAGTGCTATGAAGGCTACTGAGGGACTAGATTTTTATCTGAGGTACAGTTGAGTGGTTACAAAGAGGGGTGGTCTTAGGAGGTTTTCTTGAGAGAATGTGAAAATGGAAATGTACAGAATTTAACCAGGTAAAGGACAGGAGAAAAAGCTTTCCAGACAAACAGTAGCATATACTATACAAGGACCCTTGACAGATGAGACACTGGGCCATCAGAGAAGCAGAAAGCTCACCTGAAGAGGCAGGGCAGGACCACAGAGAAAGCAGGGGCCATGTGAGGGAGATTTGGTCAGGTTATTCAAAAGTATTGGGACTTTTGCCTGAGCACACAAAAGGGAAACATGGATATTTTTAATTTTTCTTTTTTTGTTTATTTTTAATTTTTTAAAGTAGGGAAATAACTTGATCAAATTTGTATTTTAAGGTCCCTTGGGGTCTGCTGTGAAGGAGGAATACAGGAATCGTGGAGGTCAGCTCAGCCAGGTTCCACATGAACAATGGTGTCATCTCCGTCCCAGGTGTTATGGTATCTAGTGGGCCAACAAATACGTATTTTGCAGGGAGAACTGACAAACGTTGGCAAATCTGGATGAAGGCACAGGCTGATGCTGGAAAAGATCTCAAAGATGAATTGTAGATTCTATTGAGCAGTTGTTTACACAGAAGGAAGACCCTGAAGACAAGCAAATTTGAAGGGTGCCAATAAATGTCAGCAATCAAAGTATTACAATGATCACCTGAGTATTATCTATTTAAGATTGCTGATGTCCACAGCCATCCCCATAGAAATGGCCAGTTCTTGTTCTCAGGAGTTTGAATGATGTGAAATACAGGTGTTATTTATAAACAGTGCTAATATTAGCAGTAACAGACTGTTCCTTAACACATACTATAGCTTGCATTTCTCACTATGGGAGATCCAAGTGTACTTACACCCCAAGTTTCTATGCCATTCCGTGGCATTTGCAATGAATACAAATTGTGAGCTCACTCACCACCCTCAAAAGGAGGCATTTATCTCTTTTTCATCCCAAATTGAGCTTTATTATTCATTCTCTTCTAGTAACCTCAGGCAATGCCATTCTTAAGAGATATTTTAACAGGGTTCCTTATGAGTCATTTCAATAAGTTCTTTAAAAGAAACTGTGTATGTTTTACTTTTTTCAGGAAGTAAACAATAGCATTTGTGCCATAATAAATCATGATGGATTTCCATATTCTGTACCGTAAAGAATCGCTATTTCTCTCTCCCCCTCTTTCTCCCTCTTTCTCTTACAAAGGAAAATTAAGGTTACTGTACCATGGGATCACTTTCATTATCTTTAGCATACAAATGATCTTTTAAAAAGATTTTTTTCCCTCTACATATGTACAGTATCAATGATATAATTTACATTGCATCCTTCATATTAACACTCTGATCCATCATCGCTAACAATGCGGGGTCTTTGTGTGAGGGGCTGTCGGACAAATGTTTTAGCTTGTGAGAAGAAAATTGTTAGCATTTGAATAGAGAATGGTACAGGAAGGATTAATAGCCTGCTTTGATGGATTAGAATGTAGGGAAATTGCTCAATATTAATATGAAAATGTTTGTGAATTAGTTGCAAGGTACCATCAATGGGAAATGATTATGTCTCCCAGGCCTTATCAGTTGAGACTTAACTCTTAGCAAAGACTTCCACACAAAAGCTAGATGAGAGGTGTGGAGAACGGCTGGCCTGGGAGTGGGGACAAAAACTCACCATTCAACCAGGGGGGTCCTCATGACACTTTGAGTACCCTTCCTGTAATAGTGTACATCTCTGCATTAACATATCTGAATATGGATTTATAATGAGACACAAAAAAGAGTGGGTAGTAGATTATTATTTTGATCATTTAGTCTTTCCATCTTTTAAAGGAAGCCTTATCAAAAATAGGCAGAACTCTACTGTATACAAAATTGAGCCCCCTTTAACAGATTTCTTTTGGTCTGTGTGCCATGGTTTCTGAGACAGTAATTTGCAAAGATGGTCAGTAGATAAAAAAACATGACATGAAAATGGTTGCATAATACTGTTGCCATTAAACTCTGTTGTAGCAAGCCTTGTTTTAGAATGATGCCTAAAAGCTTTTTTGGATATTAAAAAGTCAATGCTTTGGCAGAATTTGTGCTTTAAACAGGCATTAGTCATTAATTTACCTTTAAAAATATATGTCCTAGGGCCAGGGATTTAGCTCAGTGGTATAAGCGCTTGCTGTCCAAGTGCGAGTTGTGAATTTGATCCCCAGTACCAAATACATATATATATATTTTTTTTTTTTCATTAGGATATGTCCTGATGAAAGTTCAATCCATGGCGTAATGCTTACGAGAGAAATGTTGTTTTCTCCAAAATCCTAAGCACCACCTGGCTCTCGCTGCCCCACTGGTAGAGTACCCCGAGTACCCCGAGTAGCCCAAGTGCCAGTGAGGAGCTGCTGCAGCCTGCAGTGCTGTGACCAGCGCTGACATTCATTTGCACTGACCATCCCCAGAAGAGAGCTAACAGGCTGGGCACCGGGAATGCTGCTCTTAAATCAGATCACGACCTCTTCCAAGAATGGAGAAGTTCTCAGTTGCGCCTTTAGAGTATGTATAATAAGTGTAAATTTCCTAACAGGCTTCCTCAATGCGTTGCTGTTGTGAATGGGTTCATTCTTTGTCATGGGGACTGTGGTGTGTAAGATATTTAGGATGTTTGGCAGCAGTCCTTTCCTCCGCCCAGTAGACTCCATCTTCAGTTGTGACAACCCAAAATATCTCCTGGGGTACAAAATTTACTTCCAAGCAAATATTGAGAAAAAATAGGCTACAGAGACTCAGAAGTTGCCATCTTGAATTTGTAGGACTAAAATCTGCAGCTACATTTCCTCTGACTTACATGTGTGCATGGATCCTGTGTAACGTCATGTGATACCCCACAAATATGTATAATTTTTACATTTTTTGCATCAGTTAAATAAATTTAAAAGTATCTGTAATTTAAGGTAAGTTAAATTTGTTTCTCCTTAAAATAGTGAGATTCTGGATTATTTATTTATATATTTTAGAAAATGATAATACACGCTACAATCATATTATACAACTGTCTTTAACATCATCATCTGGTTCTCAGAAAAATCTGATGAGTTGAGTGGATTTATCCCCACTTAATGCACAAGGGAATTGAGCCGAATGAAATTACTTATTTATTGGGCAAGTGGCTGACTTGGAGCCCAAGCCCAGTGGTTCTGCAGCAGTGCCTTTAACCCTCGCTGTGATCCTTACCACACACACCTGTACTGTGTTCCTACACTTTGCTGGTCTCAGACTCATTGGTGACCTCTAAAAGTGGCTCCATTAACTCTGCCTGCTTCCCAGGATGTTGGGGGTCACTAGCCAGCAGAGCAGCCGCAGTGGGATACAGGATAGGAGTGTACCATCGACTGTGGGACCCTCTCAAGAGATGCCTGGCCACATTAAGCTGCCAGCATCCTCCCTGCCTCATTAAGGTGGCATCTTGGCCTCCATATTTGCTGCTCCATGGCCCCCTCCTGAAATATGGGGAAACCAGAAATAGCAATGCTAGAATATATCTAGAAACTCACAGGATGCCTTGAATCTTTCCTCTTGCTCCATTGTCTCTGTGGATGAGCTGCCCCTCAAATGGCAACATCCCCTTATGCTGGCCCCATTGTCAGTGGTCTTTTATGCTGGCATGCCAAGTCACAAATGTGTGTCTACATACAAGTGCAGCATTGCATAGATTTTCAGGGAGTTTACAGAAACTCCAAGATCTCTCACTTTTCCCCAGACCAATACAAGGGAATTGGTCCCTTGGAAAGGTTCTCCCAGAATTTTGACTCAGAACAGAATCTTTTTCACAAAAATAAAAAGAAACCCATCCTGGGACCTCATTTGTAAAAATGAGCAGTTACAGTGACCAGTGAGCGATCACCAGGGAGAACAGGTGACAGTTTCCTGGGGCCCAGCAATGTGCATTTGAGAAAGCTGACAGCTTGCAAGGCTGGCCTGTGGCAGATGTGTCCCCTGCGTGCCCCTGGGATTGGCAGCTTCATTATTGCTGTTGTCAGTGTTTGTGGAGCGCAGACCCAGCATGCCAGCCAGGCCTTTCCCAGGTAGAGATGTTCATTGTAACCTATTAATTCCCAGGCCAAGATGAGTCAAGATAGAGTACCTGCACCTCTTAATCCCACCACTTCACTTTCTGCCTTGCCTTCTCCTTCTTTGTGGCAGAAGAGAGCCAACCTCTGTCCTGACTGGTGGCTATTGTCACCCAGTTTATCTCTCCCTTTCTTGTGGATTAAAAACTTGCCCCCTGAAGTTATGGTTGTCTGTAATTGTGAAAGAATTCAATAAGGCTTCTCCTTACTGCTCCAATTCCCTATCCATTCGCCCCAACTTCACTCTCTAGAATGACTCCAGTTTTTTTCTCATGTACCTTTTAGGCACCGATTTCCTTATTTCTAAACAGCATGACTGTTTAGCAGTGAACTTCTCTAGATTTTAAATTCTAAGTATTTCTAAGTCTCTTTACTTCCTACAGTAGAATATAAAGTTTTGATTCTCAAAGTATTGTTTCCACCATCACCGCCAACACATGCCTGGCAACACATTGACCCACTCCCAACTACCTTCCACCCAGTAGAGTTTGTCATGATTTTTATGTAGATCAATAGTCAATGTTTATATCATACAAATATTATCCATAGTTGAGCCATTGATCATACTGTGATGATATTTCTTTTCTATATAACTTTCTGTTTTCCCTGGAGTTGTGAATAGCCTTGTTTTTTGTGTCCTTTAATAACTCACTTGCAGGGTCTTTGTCAAAACCCTGAATAGTGCCTCACATTTTAAACCACAATCTGTTACTTATCAGTTCTGGGTTCTTCGAGGAGTCATCCTTCTGGACTTCAGCACTATCCTCATTATTCTGCTCAACCTGGACTGTCTGTCCCCAACCTTGGCATCCTGAGACATTTCTTCACCTTCTGCCTGGGGTTCCTCTGTGTTACTTTAATAAATTGTTTCCCTGTTTCTTAAAGCTGTGTCTTTATCATTTGTTCTGACGGCTGAATCATGAGATACACAGTTTTTGAAAGAAAAAAATGCTTTAAAAAAAACTTCACTTGCAAATGTCAAGACTGCAAATGATTCCTCTTCAAAACATCATAAAAATCCCTTAAAAGTCTCATATTTTATTACTCCATAGGCATCCATGCATTTTTTGGAGTCATTAATATTTTGAAACTCTTAGGATCATTGAGAATATTCCTGCAATCTCTTTCTCACTGACTCTCAGAATTAATAACATGTCATTCAGTCCCTCACCATTTGGTAAGCACTGCCACTGTCATGTGGTACTGAAGTAGGTGGGCAGACATAGCAAGTCCTGTGTTGGAAGAAGCTGAGTCTAACTCAGCACACTGTTAATAAATGTTCTGGCTCCTGATGTGTGACAGAGAGCTCGGGAGGCCAAGAGATCAAGTGCCTGTGGCACTAATAAAACAGAGACAATATAAAAAGTGCAGTTTTGATGAACTTATCCAAAAGTCTGCATTAAGAATTCCTTCTAACACATTGCTTTTTGTAGAGGATTGAACCCAGGGCCTCTGCACTGAGCAACATCCACAACATTTTTATTTTAACTTAGCATATAGCTAAGTCACTAAATTGCCCTGATTGGGCTCAAATTTGCCATTTTCCTGCCTCAGCCTTCTGAAGTGGTGAAATTACAGGTGCACACCACTGTGCCTGCCTCCGGTAGATGGCTTTTTATGTCAGTATGCATGTGATTTTTACATTTTATGATTTTCTAGTTTTGAGAACTCTCTGTGGTAGGTCAAGGGAACAGAGTAGTTCTGTGCTTAGGATCTCCAAAGGTCTTGATGTGGTTTGCTTCCAGTTAGGCGACATTTTCCCCTTCTGCTGCCCTCAACTACTCTACCTTGATTAAATGAAACTAATTCCTGTAACTATGCTTTATACTGGTTCACCCAAAGAATCTGAATTTAACCACTGGCCAAAAAAGCCCTGTGAAAATGTCTTACTGACTTGAATAGTTTCTGTTACAGCAGAAGGAATGGGATTTATATCCAAATAACCAGGGAAGACTATTCAACCTATACCAAATTTCTGACATGTCCCCCTGCTCTTTATTCTACCTTTTTCTGCCATGTTAGGGGGTTAGTGCTACTGATAATAATGATAGGCAAGGGAGGAAAAAATCCAAACAACAGAATTTAACTGACTTGTGTCAGAACTTATGAACCATTTTTAGTTTCCAAGTAGAGGAAATAGCAAATGCAAGGGCCCTGTGGTCCTCTAGAGGCCACATTTCCTCAATGTTCTATTTTCTAGGCAATGGCTAATTCTTCTGAGAAATCCCTGATGAAGTATTCTAGATTAATGTGGTTTAAGTATAGCTTGAAGGCCAGTTCCTGGAGACTATCCCTTAATCTGAAGAGGGAAAGGAAGTGGCTGGACATCTGTATTTTTCAGCCATAGAGAACAGCTCAGCTGGAAAAGCAACCCACTATATTGATTCCAAACACTAGTTCTGCAAGTTCCTAGCTATGTCTTTAGCCACTACAGCAGAAACAGGAAAGGACTGAGATTGGGAGGCTCAGCGGGTCTCTCAGCTAGCTCTGTCCTGTGGGCTGCGTGATCGGAGTCACTCAGTGTTGCCGAATCTGTCTTCTCACTGTAAATTGAGATAATATAAAGCATGTCATACATTAACCTGTATCCCAAGTGCAGAGGATATAGAAAAGTGTGTTGTAGTAAGATATGGTATGCAAAAGACTTTTGCAAACCGTAAAGCATTAAAGGCATGTTCATTTTTACCAAGTTAATTTCATTTCTTAACGTTTTTTATGCCACCACGTACTGTTGCACAATTTGCTCTCAGAGGTGCATTTCTGTAACTCATTTTCCCATACTTGTCAAAAGAGAAAGAAAGAGATTTTCTTTCCTTAAACTCAGCCTGCATAAAATTAAATGTGTGTAAGTGAATGTATCAGTCAAGGCTTTGGGTTGCAAATGTGAACATGGACTTTATTACCCTAAGTAGTAGAAAAGGAGGCTTATTCAAAGTTTATCAAAGTGAATAAAATTGGGGCCTGACACTGTGTAATCAGAAGGGAGCTAGAGCAGATTCGGGGCCCCTCTGCTTTGGGGGGAGTTGATTTTTAGGCTTCTGGATGGTGGGGAGTGCTAAGCAGGTTCCGAGGGAGCAGGGCAGCAAATAGAAGTGGCTGGGAAGTGGGCGACAGTGGCTATCTACTGATGGAACCAGAAGTACTTTACCTTCACCACTGCATGGCCTCGCCAATGCAAGCTGGCTGAACATCAGTCCTGGCTAGGGGAGAGTCTAGAGAACCAGGCTGGAGAAGAATTTGGAACCCCAGACAGTGAGGATGACACCACAGCCATCTTTAATGGGACCTTTTGGAGAGGCTTCTGTCATCGATTCTAAACACTCATGCTGCAAGTTCCTGACTATGTCTTCACCTTCGTGGAGTGGAATGTCAGGCTGGGCAAGGCCAGGTATGCGTGCTACTTGCCATGGAGTCAGAAGAAGGCGATATAAAATCAGTCATACTTCCTACTGTGACGTAGTCACTACAGTTTCTGCCAAGGAGAAAAGGACACTGGCTGGTGAGTACGCAATGTTCACTTGACTGAGGGCTAAATGGTAAGACGACGATGCTTTTGGTAAGGCACCCTTAAATCTGCTTGACTTCTACACCCCAGCGGGGGAGGAATTCGGCACTGTAATGAAATCATCATGTTGTTGCTGTCATCTTCCTGGTTGTTGCTGTCATCATCATCATCATCTCCAAAAAAGACCTTTAAAAATGCTAAGAAGATCTGCAATGCGTTATACAGCTAAAGGTCACCTTGGACTTCCTCCTGGCTACTGTGCTTTTCTTCTCATTAAAATATTTGACAAGAATTCTTTGCATGGATGAACAACCCCAACGACCCAGTCCAGTGCTGTCCTTACCAACATGTTGCACTGCCATAGTAAATAATTGTACTGCCAGCTGAAAATCAGTGGCTGTGCTACACACACACGAATCTAAAACTTGGCCTCACTCATACTTATAATGCTTTCCCAAGAGACTGTGTGATTTCATTAATTTACTTAGGAGTGGCCTAAAATTAGCCATAAAAATATAGAAACATATTTATTGCTATATCCCTGTTGCACCTGGCACTGAGCTTTGATTATAGCTGATGAGTGAAAATACTTATTGAGCCAGACAGTTGGGACAACAGTTATAGGTATATAAATATGTTCTAAGTCCAGAAAGTTGTATGCAAGAGAAGGATCAAGTATAGCACTTCGAGATACAAGTAGGATGACCAGCTGTCATGGTTTGCCTGGGACCTGAGGCAGGCAGGGAGCAGTGCCTAGGACCCAGATCTCTCAGGGCTGACCCAGGAAAGTTAATGGTTTCAGATGTCAGTCTGAATTTAAATCCTGGCTCCACCACTTACCAATGGCATGACTCAGTTTTCTATTTGTAAAAGGTGAATAGTAACATATTTAACATTGGACTTTGGAAATAAACAGCTTAATGTGTCTTAAGTACTTAGCCACATGATAGTATGTTCTTGGCTATTGACAAATGGCAAATGCATATAATAATGCTTGACCACAATGTCTCCTACCAGAGCCCACGAGATGCTTCTTATCATTTGTAACTTTAACAAAATAAAAATATATTTTAGTCGATTTCTTATTGCTATCACTGAATGCTGTTGACTGGATATTGTTTTTAAAAATCAGACCGTTTAACAGCTTACAGTTCCAGGGGCCAGAGAATCTGAGAGTGTGGTGCTGGCATCTGGTAAGGACCTTCGTCCTGCGTCGTATTGTGGAAAAGGGCATCCCGAGGTGAGATGAAACAAGCCGCCAACTCAGGGCCCTCTTCTCAGAAAGTCACAGTATAACAAGGGCCCCACCCTCATGATCTCATCTAACCCCAGCTACTTCCCAAGTACTATTAACATACGACTTTAGAAGTAAAGTTTCCAGCATGAACTTTTGGGGTCCACATTCACACCATAGCGTACTATACCCTGCAACATTTAGACAGCAGAGATTTTGTTCCAAAATGATGCTATTTTAAAATAGGGCAAATCAATCATTGCTGCCATTGACAAATAATGGGTTGGATTATAAATCTTTTTGTACAAGAGACATATTATGCCATGGATGGAGACTTGTTGGTCTAGGAAAATGTAGCTTGAGATGCGCAAGGTGATTCCACTTTTCAGATGGTTGTTGTAATATCAGACATTCCCCCCCTCCCACACTTCCTCCTTCTCAGCACGGTGCCAGTTGTTTCTGCAGCTTCAATGTCTCCCAAAATTATCCAGCAGAAAAGAAATGGGGTTGGGGGTATTGAGCAGCCATAGCCTCTCTTACCTAAGTAAATACTCTTGAAATGTTGCCACAGCTCCGATCTCTTTGATTTTCCCCTTCCCCCCAATGGAAATGTTCTTTATCCCCAATTTCATGGCCAGGCTTAAATCAATGTGTAAATATTTTGCCATCACTGGAACCTGATTTCTTCCTCTAAGTGTTCAGAAGTCTTTAGTTCACATGTGAAAGAACATTGAGGCCTTATCATCTTACATGGAAACCAAGGCATGTGCTGAAAAGCGAATCCAGGCGGAATAATTGCGGTCTGTAAAGCAAAGACTTGTGGGCTCCCTGAGCTGGTGTTTCGCTGAGTTGGCGCTGCGCTCACTGATAGCCAGGCCTTGCTTTTAATTTGGTTTCAGCAATGGAAGCTCACATCATTTGGATAAAAAGAAGAAAACTAAGTGTTTTGTCTGTGCTGTCAAACATTTAGATGTCAAGGAACATCTGTAGGGCTGAGTTCTAGCTCTCTATTACATGAACCCAAATCTTTTTCTCTCTCTTTATATTTTGTTTTGTTTTGTTTTGTGTACCAGGGATCGAACTCATGACCTAGTGCTTGCCAGTCTGGTGCTTACACTGCTGAGTTAAATCCCCGGCTTTCTTTCTCTTTAGACTGTGAGGTGTACAAAGGATGAGTTAAACCCTTAGAAGTGTAAGATAGGTGCAGTATTTTCTTGTTTCCTCCCGCCTTTTAGAATAAAAAATCAAAGCAGGATGTAGCAAGTAAATATAAAACTTTAGTTAAAAAATTTTAAAAAGCGAGATATAACCTAGGATCAAGATACCTGCCTACATTAGTGTTTCCAAGGCAAAGACACATTCCGCTGGGAGTCAGTGACATGATCTGAGGTGAAGTATTAAATAGCAGACAGAGCTGGGGTGTTGGTCAGTGGTAGAGAACTGGGATAGCATGAGTGGGGAGCAGAGTTCCATCCCCAGTGCTGCAAAAAGAAGAAAATCAAAATAGAGATTTCCATGGCCACAATGTAACTCCCTTTTCCAGTCTCTTTAATCTTTCCTCTTTCTCCTGGGAGAAAGTCCCACGTGGGTGCTGGTATATCCTTAACACTTCTCCAGCACTTGTGAACCTGCCCCTTTGTGAGAATTACTAGCTAGTAGTTTTGCTGAGCAACAGGATTGAATTTAATGACATTGCTTTTGGTTACTTTTTATTTATTTTTAATCACTGCTTTTTTCTCATGCGTTGCAGTGCTTATTTTTGTTAAATAAAGTATACCTATTTACTGGCTACATGAGGTGCTGCTCAGAAGTAAAGCGTGTGCCTGGCATGCATAAGGCCTTCCTTGAGCTCAATCTTCAGCATCACAAGAAAGGAAAAAAAGTGTGCCTATGTCTTTTCTTCTTTTCTTTTTAACACCTTTAAACTGGGCCTGGTGGCATATGCCTGCAATTCCAGCACTCAGGAGGCTGGGGCAGGAGGATCACTGTGAATTCAAGGCCAGTTTGGGCTATATAATGAAATCAAGTCCAGCCTGAGCTATCTGGTGAGAACTTGTCTCAAAAAACCAGAAAAAATGTTTTTAAAAACCTTTAATTATAGCCATAAATCACTTAATGATAGGGAATGAGTTATGAAGTGATTTCAGCTTTGTGCAAATATCATAGAATGTACGTTCCCAAATGACAGCACAATGATACAATTGTATAGGGCTGCCGTTTGGACATGTGACATGTGATTGTAATTGTACAAATGAGTGTATAGGTGTGTCAACAGCACTGAAGATAGTACTTGAGCAGCCCAACTTTAGGAGCTACTGACCTATTTTTTTTACCATAAGGAAGCAATACAATTCTGTCCACTCATCTACCCATCCAAAAACTTCTATGAACTTCTGCATTATTGTGCTGAACTTCATAGCTGGGGAGCGGAGAGTTGACCGAGATGTACACAATGAACAAACTAATAAATATATTCAATACTGTCAGCAATAAAATGAGAGTAAAATGAGGAGAGTGCCTGGTGTAGTTAAGGAAGCCCATGTGGCTACGCCACAGTGAAAAGGGATGGCCAAGGGACAGAGCTGGAAGGGTGGCAGGAGGTGAGTCGTGCAGCATCTCAGAGCACGATGAAAGCCATTGGAATGTTTTGACTGGAGAGCTGACATGATCTACGTCTATGTATAAAGGTCACTCTGGCTGCTGAGAAGGGTGTGGCACAGAGGGAGGGGGAGGCCTGAGAGTCTCAGGCCAGCTGGACCCCAATGGGTCCTATGCTAGTAGTGGTGTTGAAACGCTGAAGCCCCAGGAAGCAGTAGGGACCTCCACTGAGCATTTCTAAGGGATACGTGAAATCTGTATATAAAACCAGGGAAGTTTTGGAAGAACTTGTAAATTAACAACAGATGAGATGACAATTTGTGTGGTGTGGAAGGATCTCGAGTGTGACATTATTTCTATTTAAGGTCCTTCCGGCAGGTGATTCTGTGAATACAGCATCTCAAGAAAAATGTGATGGCATCAGGGATCCCAAGGGCAAGTGGATGAGGGGAGCACAAGGACCAATACCAGAGAGGGTGGTCTAAAAGAGACTGTAATCGAAATCTTTAAATTCTTTAACTTATGTAAATAAAAGCCAACACAATCTTGCTTGTAATATCCTGAAGCACACTACAGTAATGGGTCCCATCCAAGCCTGTCCTGCATTGACCAGAGAGAGCATCATCGGTTCTTAGAGTTGGCTACTTGTTAGAATAACCTGGGAGACTTTTAAAAGTTGGTGCCTCACCGTTGTTCAGGTCACATTCCCACACCAGTTTAACCAGTGTCTAGAGGCAGGATCGAGGCAACAGCAAGTTCCCCGGGTGATTCCAAAGTGCAGCCAAGTTTGTAGTCCACTGTCACAATGTGGAGCTTCTCCAGCCCTAATAGCTCTGTGATGCAGCACTTGAGGGTCTTGCAAGAACACGGATTCTAATTCAGAGCTCTGGGGTGGGACCTAAAATGCTACAATCCTGAGAAGCCCCTGGCTGAGGGCCCTCTTTCTGAGTTGAGAGATCATAAAGAAGGGAGAAAAGATGTGTAGACTCTCCAAGTATTTTTTTCTGGCATTTTCTAGCTGTAGGTTGATCAACCATCTTAGATTTCTGTGACTTTTCTGGTTGTTACATGAAAGGTGCCATGTCCTGGCTACACTGGGATACTTAGGAAGTCAGGTAATGCCTTGGAGCCTGGTAAAGTTGTCATAAGAATTAAATAATGTGTGTAAGAATTAAATAATGTCCAATGTAGCAATTTAGTACAGAGCGAAATCCAAAAGTGTATGATAGTCTAATGATAATAATTTACAAATTAGAAACACAGTGAGCTACCACTTTAGACCTATCAGAATGGCTAATGCAAAAAAGACTGGACATGTAGAATGTAGACTGGGACTTTCATGCAGAACCATTCAGAGAAACTGTCTGGAAGTATCTATTCATCTAAAGCACATGCCTTACACTTTAACACAGCAATTTCCATCCTAGGAATATACCTGAGGGAAAGGGATGCATGTTCACCGAAGATATTCACAGCTGCTTTACTTATAATAGCAAGAAATTAGAAACAACTCAAAAAATTCCATCAGTTCATTGGATGCAGAAATTGTACATTGATAAAATGAAATATCACAATGCAAATGAATTAGCTGTTGCCACAGTAGCAAAATGGATGAATTTTGCAAACATCACAATGAATGGAAGAAGTCAGACAAAAGAGAAACTGTGGAATTTCATTTATATAATGTTAAAAAAATAAACTCAGCCCAAGCTGCCCTGTGGTGTTAGAAGTCCGGAGAGTGGTGGGATGCGCTGGAGGCTGCCTGAGGATGTGACCCTGGCCCTCCAAGCAGTTGGTATCCAGGGTGTTGGTTTGTAAAATTCATCTGTCTGCACACAGTATTACTATCTATGCATATTTCAGTATAAATGCTATGCTTTAATAAAAACTTTAAAAAAACCAAAAGACAAAAAGTTGGGAAAACAAACATAGGGAATTAATTTGTGTTAAGAGATGACACTAGTTGCAAGCTCCAGTGGATTCCAGAAGGTTTTAGACAATTTGCAAATTATCTCAATGGCTTAATGGCTTCTGGAGAGACTAGGGACATCAAGCATTTAAAAAGACATCTTTCTTCTTTGAATGGCTCCAGGGATCTCCCAGGCCAAAGGTACAGCACGTGGAACTTTGTGCAGGTCTAATTCTGGTTCCTGTCACTGTCTTTCACTCCTACCTGAGTATTCATAGACGGAAACTTCAACCCCCATCTCTCAGAGAAAACCTGAGGCTTAGCAAGGGCAGAGTGAAGTTACTGGAAAGTTGCCTAAAATTCTCTGAAAGAACGTGTCATGTGACCTACCTTCCACTGAGCCCTACCACTGCAACTCCAGTCCACTCCAGTTAAGAATCACTCTAGACATCCTTCATCTACTCTCTTGGCCTTATACTTTGGGTCCCACCTGTCACTTCTTATGATATCTGATGACAGAAGGGTCTCAAGACAAGTGTCAATACCTCCTGCTCACCTTGTACAAATGAAATCATCAGGATAAATCAGAGGCACTTTAAAAATCTTCAACATGCTTTCCTTGTGCTTGTAAATATCAAAAACATGCTTTCCCTGAGACTAGTGGTGTTCCCAACAGAGATTTTGCTCGAATGGAGGAGGCTGCTGTAGGAGAGTTATGTGCAGCATCATACATGGCTGAAATGTCAGGACTCTGCAAATCTCTCGGTCTTGTTACTTTGGAGCTATGGTAGAGGAAAATCTGTCAAAGGTGCATTGCAGGTACATCTTATTGTTCAGATAAAAACAAAACAATAGGAGAGTTTGTTCTGGGAATATTCCATAGTTAGCGAGATGCTTTATAATGCACTCACTTCTTCTGCTGGTATGTGCAGAGATATCACTGTCATAGTATAGGAACAAGAGAGGAAGAGAGACAGACAGACCAGACAGAGAGAGAGAGAGAAACAGAGACATAGAGACAGACAGGGACAGACAGAGACAGAGACTCTTGACAGAGCAGCCACCATCATCCTTCCATAATCAAAGGTATATCAGGCCACCCTTCCTTTCCAGACCTGCCAATGACTCCCCTTTCCTTCACAGTGATCTCCAGAGACTTCACAGGGATCCCTGTCCCCACTTGCCATTGCCTGTCTTAGCTCACTGATGTCATCTCCCACCACTTCCGCCTTCCTCATTTATGGGGCTTTACCCACACTGGTCTCTTGTAGCCCTGCACACACTGTAGGTGCACTCCCAAATGCAGTATCTGTACAGTCTGCCCCTGTGCTAGGACACCCCAATTCTGCATGCTAACTCAACCCTTGAAATCTGTGCTTAAACACTACCATTTCTCTGACCTTTCTGTGGTCACTCTTCTAATCTCCTTTCTCCTCGCCTACTGTCTGTATTCCACACTGCTGTCATGCAACAGACATGATTCTCTTTGCTTTCTTTCACGCTTATCAAGTGTTTCTGAACTAGAATGTTAGCTTCACCAGGTTGAGGGACTTCATGAAGGTGCTGTTGATTTATTGATGTATCTGAAGTACCTAATGCACACAGTAGGTCTGTCTGGCACATAGTAAGTGTTACGGTTTCAATCTAAAATGTCTCCCAAAAGTTCATGCATTGAGAGGTGGTGCCTAAAGAGGATCATGAGGACGCAAACCTCATAAATGTGTTGATCCACTGATGAGTTCATAGATGAATGGGCCCTTAGGATGAAGGACCTGGTTGGAGGCAGTAGGTGACTGGAGTCTTTCAAAAGGTACATCTCATCCTTGGCCCCTTTAACCTGAACCCAAGTTCTTTCTCTCTGCTTCTCAGCCACCATAAAGTAAACACCTCAACTCTACCACACCTTCCCTGCAGTGATGTTCCACCCCATCTCAAGTTCAGAAATGACAGCAACTGACCAGGAACTGAAACCTCTGGAACTGTGACCCAAAGAACGTCTTTCCTCCTTTACACCAATCCTCTCAGGCACTGAGATTGTGTCATGGCAATGGAAAGCCAACTAACATAGTAGGAGCTCACCAAGTATTTGCTGAATGCTGAATGTTAAGCATCTAGAATTTGTTGGGCTTAGTATGTGCAGCTGCTATGCGAACTGCTTTAAAAACACATAAGCAATGTGTCAGAGCTGAGATGGCTAGAACAAACTGGCTTTACTCTTCAGACAAGGAGACTGGGAAGACGTAGGCATCATCTTGGAATCAGGAAGATGTACACAAGGCAGCCTGCAGGGTTGCGCCTGCCTGAGAAGGGAAAATAGCACCAGTATGTGGCTATGCTTGTCCTGCCCCATGTTTGTCTGAAGCCTTGAGCCACTTGTCTCTGCATTCCTGTGTGATCTTTGGGAAATAGCTTTCCCCAGTGGTTGTTCAGAGTGCCTAAGCAGATTCCCTTCTTTTTATTTCCTTCTGTTTCTTTCTCCCTCCTCCTTTCTCTTTTCCTTCCTTCCTCCTTTCCCCCACCTTCCCTCCCTTTCTTCCTTGTTCTTTTTCTTCCTTCCTTCCTTTCTTTCTTCTTTCCTTCCCTCCCTGCCTCCTTCCTTTATATTTCCTTCCTTTTCCCTCCTCTCTTTCCTTCTTTCTCTTTCTTTCTCCTTCTTTCATTCTCTCTTTCCTTCCTTCTTTCCCTAATTGAATGATTACTACATGGCAATAACTATTCTACATTTGAATACATTGTTCTATTTTATTTTTATAATAACCACATAAAAAAGAAATGTTTGATATTCTCATGTTATATATGAAAATATAGACTAGGATATTTGCACAAGGTCATTCAATTGCTCAGTGATAAGGCCAGGTTTCAGAGCCAGGCCACGACCCCAGCCAAAGGTACTCATAATCACCAGCTTGTACTGCCCTCCTTGTGCAACAGGGGTATGCATTGGGTGGATCAGAGTTGATAGAAAAAGCAAGGGTGGCCACCACATTAGCCAAACATGGATGCAGGTAGTAATGGAAAGGAAGACTAAAAGCTTGGGATGCTGGCCAGTGTGGTTTGAACTCTGCCTCTTCCTGTGTGCTCCTGGTGCATATTGATGAACCTCTGTGAGCTCTTGAGTTCTCATCTGTGCAGGGCAGATCATAGCCCCTGTCTTTAAGTGACACTGCCTGGTTTAACCTGCAAAGTGTGTATAAAATATTTCCTCACTATTTGGCATATAAGTTAAAGTCACTATAGAAATAGTATATTATGTATAATTACTATTAATACTATTAATCTTGTTCTTGATATTGATCACCCTTAGAGTTCTTAGTCCCTACAGCAGGAGTCTGGCAGACAGAGAGACAGAGAACAGAGAGCGTTTCCTCCCCGGTGACTTTAGCTAACAGCCTCCACTCCACTCACTTGTGGAACTGAAGATTGTTCATATGCTACCAAAAAACTCTCCAGTGCCAATTGGATTTTGTCAGCCTTCGGAGGGGGAGAATATGAAGTGCAACTTGCAGGATATGACTGTGTTTAAAGAGAAGCTCTCAAAAATATACCCATGCCTGGTGAAGGCGGCATCTAGTCTTCTTCCTGGTGTCATCAAGCAGAGAGTTCTTCCAGAATGAGGCAATCTGGCTACTACTGAAGTCATGCCACGGGACACGAACCTCCCGGTGCAGGGGAATGTTACACAGAAAGGAACCATACCCCGGGTCTCAGATTAATGCAGCTGCAGAAAGTAGAATTTGAGTAAATGCATTCTCCAAATGGAGAAATTTTTATTGCAAATCCTTTCTCTTTTCTCCAAGAGAAGTGAAATATTTTGGTGCGACACAGACAATGGAGAGAGTATCTTCTAAATACACTTGTTCTCTGCATGTCAGTTTAATTGTTTGTCGTAAATCACTTTGGGAGTGGGGAATAATAGTCCCAAAGAAGCATTCCTATACCGGGCACAATGGCCCCACCTGTCATCCCAACTTGCTGGAAGGCTGAAGCAGGAGGATCACAAATTCCCACCCAGCCTGAGTGACTTACTGATTTGTCTGTCTCAAATCGGAAAGTTCAAAAGGGATTGAATGTGCCTTAACGCAAAGATCCTGGGTTCATCCCCAGTACCATTTAAAAAAAAAAGTGCCCCTGTCCATCTTGAGCCACCAGGAAGCAAGCCTGACAGCTTGGGAGATTGCTTTTGCCTTTCTTCTTCACCCCCCATTACTGGTCAGTAGTATTTATGTTTACCGAAAAGAGTTATGTTTGGGTAGCAGTGCAAAGCAAGGCCATTTGAAGTTAAAACATTTGGCCAGTTTCCATTTCTTCATTCGTTTCCACGTTTTCTAGGGGAAACAAAAAATCTTGACTTAAGAAAACTTGATCTGTTTGAATCCGCACGGCCGTGGCCCCAGCGATTCCTTCCTGTGTTCCTGGGCTGAAGGCGGAGCAAGCAGGAGGGTTGAGAGGTTCCAGGGGGCACTCGGCCGACAGTGCACGCAGGGCGAATGGGGCTTTCTCCGCGGGGGACATTCAAGAACTCTCTCAGCCTTTATGCCGGAGGACAGGGCCTCATTTGCTCGATTTGGGGGTGACAGCAGCCTGTTTGGTTGCAGCATAGCTGGAGTTTTAAAATAAGCGCAGCTCTCAGCGCCCCAGAGCAGCACTCGTTATCTTAGCCATGGGAGGCCGTGGAAATAATCGGAGGCGGGGAGGCGGTTTGGCAGGGGCGGCATAAATCCAGCCTGCAGAGGGGCCGAGCTGGCC